>JAPDNY010000002.1:52305940-52598440 GCA_029375565.1 Gekko gecko | reverse complement strand
CTTCTTCAAAAGTATCTTACTGATTTGAGACTCTGGGGCTTCTTGCTTATAGAGTATGTGCTGTACTATTGAGTTAGCATCCTTCCTAAAACATTTTATAAGGGGCAAATCCCAGCTCCCATTGAAGTAGATTGTCTAGGAAATTTGAATCCAACATGCCCATAAGGTGCAAAGATGGGAAAGGTACAAAGTAGAAGCCATTCTCTCTGCCATCATCAAGCCGAAAGGATTTTACATTTTTTAACTTAGGGTCTAGCTGGATTTTGAACCAAAGTACTAGCCATATAAATGGATAAATATGCAATGGAATCTAATGTGATTCTTCCAAGTTTAGCCCATCAATTTATTGCATTCCTAATTCTTTATAGCATTGTCTTCTACTTTAAGTATAACTAAAAGTTCCTACATCAAACATTCTGTTGACCTCTATTTTGCTGATGTTTTTCATCTTGTATGTCCCTTCACAAGTACAGTGTATGCACCTGTCTATCTATCTGTCTATCTGTCTGTCTATTCTAATCTATCCCCACTACAGAAAATTGAAGTGTAAAACAGATTGTGGGGTAGATTATACTTCAGTGAAAATTTGTACGAGGAGACATCAACAGCCAAATCTTTTCTGAACTGTTCATTAATAAAAATGTACAAAAGAGCATAAGAAGATAATTTCTAGAGAAGATTCAGGATACATCCATTTCTGTATCCTGTACCATTTCCCCAGCAGTGCATTGGCTAGCCAGATGCTCCCAAAAAACCCACAAACCAGAAATATTTGCTGCTATTATTATTATTATTATTATTATTATTATTATTATTATTATTATTATTATTATTATTATTATTATTATTATTATTATATTCAGGTATTTGACTGGTAGATGGTGTTTGAGATCTAGCCAAGTTCTTAGGAACTGCAACTGTATCCTCACAGGATTCTTGCTGATCCAAGCAACGCTGTTTTGTGGAGCTGAGCTGGTGTTATTTGCTCAATGCCCAGAATATCCAGGTGTTCCTTGAGACTTTCTAGGCAGTGCTCCAAGGGCTCCAAAGACAACTGGCATGATGGTAGGCTTCTTCTCCAAGAGGTTCTCGAACTTCATTTGTAGGGCTTGAAATTTGAAGATCTTCTTTCTTTTCTGTTCTGTTGTCTCCTATGATTGCAGTATCAATGATTCAAAGCTTATTTCCCCCCCCCATACAATTGTGATAGCAGGGGTGTTATGCCCCAGGTTTTTATCTGTTTGTTATTGGAAGTCCAAATAATCTTTGTTTCATCATTATTCATGATCTTTTATGTTGGTATTCCCATGAATTTCTGGCTGATGGTAAGCCATACCTCTTGCAAAGAATCCAGTGCAACATAGCTGCAACTCTATTGTGACATTCTCTATAGTCAGTTTGAGCAATTTTCTGCAGGCACTGACCATGTGGATGAGTGTTTCATCCTTGCAAAGTCAGTGTTTGCTTTTATCACTGGTCTTCTGAATCTTGGCTTTCATGCTATTCATTTTGAGTCCCTGCTCTTGTGCAGCTAGAATGAGTCCTTCTGTTTCTTTCTTGAAGTGCTCATTTTGGACCCCCTTCCAGGTGTTATTGTTACCAACTTTATTTTCTATGTCTTTCAAATATTGCCTATGTGAGTGCTTTTGTTTTCAGTTGTCAAAGGGAGCTTTGATTTCAATCTTTTTGTAATCTTCTTTGGTTTCTGTAACCTTAAGTAAGTCTGCCTTGTATACTTCAACTAGAAGCTACACTTTGCTATTCTTGGTGTAGTCATTCAATGCTTGTTTTTCTTCTTCAACTGCTTGCTTAACTTTCAGGAGACCTTTTCTACATAAGTTTCTTGATTAGTATTATTACTATTAAGATTTTTACCCCACCTTTCTGCCACCTTAGGGGCCCCAAGGTGGCTAACAGAGTAAAACATACACGCTAAAATCTTAAAAGCCATTAAAACTAGCACACAAACATCATTAAAATAAGTTAAATTCAGATCTTAAAATGTAAAAGACAAAAACAACAGTTAAAACATTGGGGAGGAAGGAGAGACCACTGAGGGGGTACTAAGTGAAACAAAAAAAAGGCTTTGTCTGCAGGTGGAAGTTGGCAACAAAACGGGACAGACAAATCTCCCTGGGGAGAGAATTCTGGAGTTTTAGTGCCACTACTGAAAAGGGACTTATCCTGGGTTGCTACCTGCCTAATCTCAGAAGATAGGGCCACCTGAAGCAGGACTCCAAAGATAATCATAGTCGTTGGGTGGGTTCATAAGGAAGCAGGCATTCCTTTATGTATGTTGGTCCAAAATAAATAAATAATAAGGAGATTTAAATGTTAATAGAAGCACCTTGAATGGTGCCCAGAAACAAATTGGAAGACAGGGGAATTGGGAATATGGAGGTTCTGTTGGAGAAGGAATTGGTGAAGAAGACCACTTACCCCTCTTTAGCAAATTTAATACCCCTAACCGTATGATAAATCCCCTAACTGTATGTACCCTACAGTTTTGCCCATATTATTTTGTGTGCCTTTTACATTCAAACAGAACCTGGCAGTTGCAACAGCTGGTAAGGTCCTTTGTGCAGATATACTGTTCATATTCCAGAATGTCTGTTCACAAAGTTCACAGTCAGGAAAGATGACTTCATCCAAATATTCCTCTTTTTATTGAAAATAACTTTAGCATTAAATATACAGAATGTTCCTTATACAAAGGTGCTAGTGAGTCTCCTGGTAGAGTATAAACTGCCTTATTAAGAAACTAGCTAACTATTTGAGTAACTATTCTAAGAATGCACTGAGGAAAGGTGTAAATAATTAAACCTTTTAAATAAAGTTAGTCCAGTCGCACTGTTAAGACCAACAAAGTTTTATTCAAGGTATAAGCTTTTTTGTGCATGTATATTTCTTCAAATACATTGAAATGGAAGTTGCCAGTTCATACATATCGATAGAGGGTGAGCAGCAAATTAGCATATGACATAATAAAGTTGTTTGACAGATGCAAGGACCAAACTGGAATAACGTTCAGTTTATATGGTCACTATTTCAGGGGGAATATTCTGGCGGAATAAAGGTGCCACTGGACTCAAACTTTGTTCTGCTACTTCAGACCAACATGGCAACCAGTGAGTTAGTGTGAGCTAGCTCACATGTCTTAGCTCAGGAAGGATGGCTCTAGAGCAAACTAATTTATGCACTAGCTAAATTACTTGCTTACAGCTTTAATGCCAGTAGCTCACAAAGTGGATTTTTTGCTCACAGGACTCCTCAGCTTAGAGGGAACATTGATGGCAACCCATCTGAATCTATCTTTTAAATAAAGTTTAGGGCAAAGTTCAGTTTTGCCTGGGATGCCAGTGAATGCAGAAACTGGCTAATTGCTTCTAGGGGCTTGTTGTTTCTTTTTTGCCATAACTATCACATTTGAATAGCCAAGGTGATACAACTATAGAGATAAGCAATGAACTTTGGTATCAGGAGTAAAAGTTCTTAATGCTGCTCTTATAAAGGAACTAATGGACAGAGCCTGCCATCTCTGGTGGAGGCCGTGTCGGGCTGGGCATTGGAGCACCCTAGGCTGTTGGTCTTGGGTGACTTCAGTGTCCATGCCGACAATGCAGCTTCCTCACAGGTGGTGGACTTGGCATCGTTCATGGCAGTGCTGGGACTCTCCCAATACATAACGGCCCCCACTCACTGAGTCGGTCACACGCTTGATTTGATCTTTGCGGTGGGGGTTACAGTGGACCGGATTACCACCATGCCCTGAGGGCCCGAGTGGATGTGTCACCCCAACCCTGTTTGCGCGGCAAGCGTATTTTGGCTCGCCCATGGAGCCAAATGGACCCACTGTGGCTTCGGATGGTTCTCCGGGATCCATTGCCCCCGGCAGCTTGCTAGACAATCTAGTCGAGGATTGGCATGGCCGACTCTCGGCGGCCATCAATGAGATCGCCCCCAGATGCCCTCTGTGCCCTCATTCTAGGTTGGCTCCATGGTATAGCCAGGAGCTGAGGCTGATGAAATGAAGGCTCAGACAGCTAGAGAGGCAGTGGTGGTATGTTCACGATGAGGCAACAAGACCATCCTATCAAACGTTTATGAAGTCGTATGAGTTGACAGTCAAGGCTGCAAAGAGGGAGTTCTACGCAGCCATGATTGCGTCTGCAAGCTCATGCCTGGCACAATTGTATAGAACGATTCAGTCCTTTACAACTCTGCCACAGGGCAGACAAAATATTAGGGAATTGGATATAGGCTGTGAGGCTTTTGTGAGCTACTTTGCAGATAAAGTCTTGTTGCTCCACCGCGACCTCCCGGCCACATTTGAGACAGTGAGTGAACTTGAGGCTCCATTTGTGTCTTCTGGTCCCATTCTGGATTATTTCAGTCCACTCAGCTTAGAGGAAGTTGACAGACTGATCTCAACGGTATGCCCAACCACGTGCAGCCTTGATCCGTGCCCCTCCTGGCTAATTAAAGCTGGCCGCAAGGGGTTTCGAGGCACCCTTAGGGACATTATCAACGTCCCTCTCTGAGGGGCTGTTCCCAGGGGCTCTCAAGGAAGCGATGGTCCACCCTCTCCTAAAAACCCATCTCTATTTTTTTTTGTGCCCGAAGGGAATTTTTTATTGCATTTTCTAAACACTACAAATTACAACAAAAGAAGGGGGGGAACATTTACATCTAGAGAGGAAGTAAAGATAACCACTACTAACTAAAACTCCAAGAATGGGAAATCATCATCATAGCTTATAAACTTATTAGTCTGAAATGCTTATAATAACAGTGAACATAGTCAAATGCACTAGGTTATACATCCTTTTACCCACTTTAACTGTTCAACAACCCTCCCGAGAGCATCATTAAAACCCAATGCTTTGCAACAGCCTTCAGAGTTTCAGTCTTCATTTTGTTTTGTCTTTTCGGTCTCTCAGTTGGTAGCCTCGTTTTGGGGCAGCCGCCCCCTTTTCTGAGTCAGAGTTCTCGTCGGAAGACACAAGACTCCAGTTCACCACTGGATTTGCTGTCCTCTTCTTCTTTCACGTCCTCTTCTGGTTCCCCCAATTGCAGCCTCAGGAACTCACGTGCTTTAAAAACAGAGTCAATTTTTTCCCTTTTATCCTTCAGTTTGAAGGTGATGCCTTCGGGAATCAACCACCTACGCAATGCTGTTTGTTTGTAAAAAGAGAATTAAGTCCTTGTACTTCTTCCTCTTTTTCCTTACTTCAAATGGAATATCTTTTAAGATTTTGAGAGTGTTACCTCTGATTTTCAAGGGTACACGTGTAGTCGCTTTGAGGATTAAATCCCTCACATGCCTCTTCGAGAACCTAACCACAATCTCCCCAGGCAGATTCTTCTTCTTAATGTACACAGAGTAAGCCCTATAGACCACATCCATTTTGCTTTTAAATCCATCACTGGGGCTAATGCATCGCTCAGAAGTTGCTTTAGATTCTAAATTTTGGCTTCAGTAACTCCTTGAAACTAGAGTACCAGATTGGATCTCTCCATTTGCAATTGTAACAGTTGAAATTCCTCCAAAGCTTGCTTCCTTTCCAGCACATGCATCTTTTTTCTTGCTTTTTTCGAGTTGGCATCCATTTCCAAGACATTCTTAGCTACCTGCTCCGTCTTTTTTGAGGTTTCTGATAGTTGGAGCTGCTGTGCTGCAGAGTTCTGATTTAAAGTTACTAGTTGCTGATTGATGTTGGTCATCTGGTCCAGAAAAGGATGCAAAGAATCTGCCAGAAGCTTAGAAAACTCTGTGGTCTCTTCCGCTCTCAGACTCATGCTGCCTGCTGGTTTCAATTTCGATCCTTTCTCAGGCTTTCTCCCTGCCATCTTTCCCGATTGTTTACTTTTACCGAAAGTTGCTAAAGTCTCTGAAAGTCACCAAAATGCTTGCCGATGCTCTGGTAAGATTCTTAAAACAGATTTCTCAGCTTTTATCTCCACTCCCCCCTTGTTAAAATGCTTTTAAGTCTTTGCGTCTGGGAGGGGCCCCTCCCCTGCTCGCTTCCCACACTGATCCCCTCCCCTGCTCGCTTCCCACACTGATCCCAAGGGGGGTGCTTTCTTTTTAAAATACTGTTGTCTCGCCTTTACTCGACTCACTGCTCATTGTTGGTCTTCTGACCTTGTTTCGATTCCTTTTAAATGCTCGATCTTCAATGCTTGTCCCGGTTAGCAGCTCTAGTTCCATACGGACGCATAGCGGCCGGACCGTTGGGGCGGAGGAGCGCCTCAATTCCCCAGCATCGTGCTGGTGAAGAGGCAATCCCTCAAAAGCCCCATGGCTAGGAGCCTTTTACACAAGGCTCCGGGGAGGATAGCAAACAATTGTCCCCTCCTCCTGACTGCTAGTGTGCAGATTGTGCCCCCGGATCGACCGGGAGGCACATATGCTAGCAAGTCGCCAGCAACTGGAAGTTCTAAAGACCCATCTCTAGACCTGGCCGAACTGGCCAACTGCTGGCTGGTCTCCAATTTGCCCTGTTTGGGCAAACTAATAGAGAGGGCGCTGGAGATACAGTTGCAGAGCTTTCTGGATGACACTTCCACGCTGGATCCCTACCAGTCCAGCTTCTGTCTGGGGCACGGGATGGAGACAGTACTGGTCACCCTCACAGACAACCTCCGGAGACCTCTGGATCCGGCTGGTATGGCAGTGCTGCTGCTTTTGGATCTGTCAGCAGTGTTCGATGTGGTCAATCATGAGTCTCTCACTCACCGCCTCGCCGACATGGGAATTCGGGGGCTTGCCTTGCAATGGCTCGTCTCCTTTTTCCAAGGTCAGGGACAAGGGATTGCAGTTGGGAAGAAGCTGTCCCAAAGGCACCCACTAGTTTGTGGAGTGCCACATGGGGCAGTGCTCTCCCCAATGCTATTCAACATCTATATGCACCCCCTTGTCCAGATTGCCTGGAGGCATGGGCTAGGGGGACATCCAGCTCTATCTATTGTTGGTTGGTCAGTCTGGCTCTACCCCAGACAATCTGGACAGGCGTTGCAGGACGTGGCAGGATGGCTTAGGCTGAGCTGATTGAATTTGAATCTGACGAAAACAGAGGTCCTGTGCCTGAATCAGAGCAACTCGGGGTTAGGGGTCCCTCTAGCAGCCTTCGGTGGGGCACTGCTGGTGCCAGCGCCGAGGGTCAGGAGTTTGGGAGTGCTCCTGGGTGCTTTCCTGACAATGGAGGCCCACGTAGCTGCCGCTGCCAAAACAGTCTTTTTCCACCTTCAGCTGATTAGGCAGTTGGTCCTCTTCCTCTAACGCAATGATTTGGCATCAGTGATCCACACTATGGTCACCTCGAGCCTGGACTACTGTAATGCTCTCTACATGGGACTGCCCTTGGGGCAACTCCGGAAGCTGCAGTTGGTGCAAAACACAGCGGCCAGGCTGTTGATGGGCTTCCCTATGTGGGAGCACATCCAGCCTGTGCTAAAGTCGTTGCATTGGCTACCAATAGCGCTCCAGATTCGCTTCAAGGTGCTGTTTTTGACCTTTAAAGCCCTTTATGGTCAGTATCTCTGCAGGCTGATAAAATAGAAGACAATAACTGCCCCATTGATGTAAACGTGAACTAAAATTCTGAATATAGAGCAAAAAATGGTTTAAATAAAAAGGTAAAAAACAGCCTTCTATCCAGGGCTCATTTCCTGCAGGAGCACACAGGAGTGAAGCTCCGGCTGTAAGGAGCCCAGGGGGCGGGCACATGCAGCAAGCCCTACCACCTACTCCCAGCAGCCCCCCTCACCTTTCCCAGCCCACTGGCCAATCCAGCGGAGTGCTGCCAAGAGCTGGCCCTTGAGTTGCTCCACCACTACTTGGGCCGCGGCACCCAGCCTGCCCAGGCTCTGCCCGTCCTCATGCTGGCCCTGGTGCAGTGCCTCTGCAAGGTGGGGCCCAGCTATCCCCACGAGGCCTGAGAGGAGCTCCGCCCCAGCATCCTGCGCCTCTGCCCCACCACCACCCTGGCTCCCTACCTGCTTGAGGCCATGCACGTCCTCCGTGCCACCCTCCTCTGCCCATGAGCAGCCATGCAGTTTCCTGCACTTGCCTGCCATCCAAAAGAGTCCAGTGGCACCTTAAAGACCAAGGTTTATTCAGGTACAAGTTCTCCCTCCTCTGTGAGGGCAGACTTGTGCACTTCTCCCCCACATAGCTAGCAATCTAAAACAGTCCAGTGGAGCCTGAGCAGTGGGTGTTGCCTTCTGACACTCTTCTGGTGATGTCAGGGGGTGTGGCATATCCAAATAAAATAAGTTATGCCAATGAGTTACGCTAATGAGCTCCTGCACCTCTTGTTCTACAAAATGACCCCTGCTTCTATCACAGATTTATTGCAGGTGCCAAGTTGTGTGCCCAGCACCAGCTTACGTCTCGAGTCGGGCATGATTAAGGTAGAGGCTAGGGTAAGGCTTGCCTCCATTAACTATTGGTTAAATTATCACATAACCCATGGGGTTTAATAGCATTAGTCCTGCAAGACTATTTTCAATCCTCTTGGGAGAAGGCCATTTGTCTTAAACTGCAGAATTTGGACTTCTCTCCTGAATTTTTCCTGCAAATGGGTTTTGATCAAGCAAAATCAATGATCAAACAAAGGTTGTTTGATGTAGAGCAACAAACAGTGTTCCAAACTTCCTGATACCAGAGAAGTTTAAATATGTTGTTGCCCTGATGCCTTATCTCTCTGTCCTGGAGGTACCCAGTCAACAGAGAGCTTTTACTCTGGTGAGATGGCGAGTCCTCCCCTCTGCGGTTTTAGAGGAGAGATATAAAAAGACTCCCATGAAGGAAAGGATTTGTCTGTGTGGCACTGAAGAGTTGGAGTCAGTCAAGCATGTATTATTCCGCTGTCACATATTAATATCATTTTGCTAGACCTGTGTTGAGAAAGAAAAAAGTTAGTTCCCTGTATGTCTATCTCATCATCACTTTTTGAAACTGTACTTCCCACCCTGACATCTGAGGTGTGGGTATTCTGCTTCAGGTTTATATATTATTTAGGATTATTTATGATTGGCTCCACCCCTAAGCTGCACTGGGGTCATGTGTGTGCTGGGGGGAGGGGTTTTCTCCACTTTCTCCAGATAACTCAATGGCATCTCATTTGCAGGCATAAGTTTATGGCACCATTGGGAATGGAACCTGAGCAGAAAGAGTTTAAGATAGTGTCCTAGGCTGTACGTTAGTGTATCTCGCTTGGTCTCCATTTTCTACCACTGTGGCTTCCTTCTGGACTTCTTCTAGTAGATCTCCGAGATACACCAGGTTTATAGGCCACAAACATGCATAAAGGGCCTGTGGTGTTAGTTGACTTACATGTGACTAATTTAAAACTTGCACTAAATCTTGCTCCCCCATAACATAATTTTTATATCCAACTATTATGTTTGTTGTTCCTAACATTCCCCCCACCCCTTTAGTGGATGCCATTTGCCTTAGTTGTTCTCTTAGTAAAAAAAAATGTTTCTGTGAGCAAGAGCTGTGACTCTAAGGGCATACTCATATATTATTTTTTATTATATGGGATGCTGTGTGTGTGGGGGTGGAAACTGGTGCTCTTCATAACAGATTCCAGGTAATTACTGAATAGTGCTGCTCTTTGGCAGTGATTGTGGAGGAAGTTTAAAGTGGAACATTACTTTTAAAGTGGAACATCAGCTTTAAATTGAAACATCACTTCTCTGCAAAGTTCCAGGTAGTGCGTTCACAGACATCATGGGAGCATCAGATTTGCTGGCTAGGTGGGTTCCTATTTTCTGCTTGAAACAGACCACTTTCCAAATGATAGATCATCTGTGAAAGAAATATCCTGTTTAAAATGGTATTAAGAGTTCTCCTTGCCAGTAGGATCTACTTATAGTTAGGAACTCAGGAGTGTATGTGTTCGTCACTAATTCTGCCAGTAGGGAAGGCTTCTTGAAATGGAGCCCTCCCCCACTGAAATGTCAGAAGCAGGTGAAATCTGCAGCATATCTACTGACTAAAGAGGATGAACAAATTTAAAGTCCAGTGGCGTTTTTAAGACCAACAAAGTTTTGTTCAAGGTATGAGCCTTTGTGTGCACGCATACTTTTTTCAAGTAAATTGGAATAGAAGGTAAGGTTCAAACTTATAGAAAGGGGCTGAACAGCAAATTAACATGTAACATGATGAAGATGGTCTTTGAGATGTAACATGATGAAGATGGTCTTTGAGGTGACACTGGACTCTAAATTTATTTGACTGCTTCAGACAAATATGGCTGACCACCTGGATCTGACTAAAGAGAGCTTCACATCAAACAGGAGAGTAGAACACTTGAAGCTAGCACATCTGTTTCTATTAGTGCTCTTGACACTTTACTTGCTAAAATTAGTTCTGATGCTGCTCTTTAAAGTTGTCAATTAGCCATTTGCTAAGTATTACGCACAGGGCTTTTTTTCTGGGGGAATGCACCGGAACACACCAGAACAGAGTTCCGGAACCTCTTCGACAAAATTCTTTTTAAAATGTTTAAAAGTTCATGAGTTTTCAGTATACAGATTGCAAACTTCATTTCCCTCTTGAGAGTTCTGGCACCTCTTTTTTAAATAACAATGACCCCCCCCCCAAAAAAAAAAAAAACACTGGTTACACACAATTAGTATTATGATAATGAGTTTGAAAGAACATTAGTTTGGTAAGCATTAGGCTTTTTTAGTTGTGTATTGAGTACTTACGTTTCCAGCAGGTAGAAAATACTACATACATTTATGAATTGAAACAGAATTTAGGTTGAATATTGTGGTTTGTCATTCTGAATAGTGATCCAAAGCTCTAAAAAACCTTTAAAAATCAATAATATTTTCAAACCATGCATGCACAGTCAGTGTCCATATTCACGTTACATTGCAGGTACTTTCTTACATGTATCAATTGTTTAGATATTTGTTGTTCTTTTTTCCCTCTGTCTTTTGTTATATGGTTCCCACCTCTTCTCTTGTCAACTGTAGCCAGCTCCCACTTCCTCTTTAGGGGAATATTCCGTCAGCACAACTGTTTCTTTTAAGTTTTAACCTTTTCCTCAGTTCACATGTTCTCCATTATTCTGCTTTTTGATGGATGGATGGATGGAAGTACCAAGATGGCCTACCTTTAAAACTATGTGGCTTTAAAACATCCATTTTCTCCAGGGGAACTGATCTGTTGCCTGGAGATCAGTTGTAACTCCAAGAGATCTCTGGGCCCCAATTGGAACCTGACAACCCTACTAATGGGGGGGGGTAATGAAAGACTGATGAGTGACAGACTATTATATACTCTTGTAATACTTGCATTTTCTTGGCATTTTGTGTCCAATCTTATAGTGTAATGATCTACTGTTAGGCAACCCATGAGGCAATGTGATACACATTTATGATAGTTGCAGCAGGTAGCTGTGTTATTCTGCAGTAGAACAGCTGGATTTGAGGCCAGCAGCACCTTAGAGATCAGCAAGATTTTGTGGGGTATGAGCTTTTGAGAGTCAAATTCTCCCTTTGTCAGATACAAATCAGAAAGGAAGTCTGAGTCCTCCCACCTTCTGACCAGGATATAAGGACTCCAAGATCTCCATTCGGACTTGTATCTGACAGAGGAAGCTATGCATAAATTATTGTGACCCCTATTTTACCTTCGCATTTAATATTTTGTGTTCTGGTTTTGTCTGTTTGCTTCAATGAGCCACTTCACTAAACTTGTTTAGTTAAACAGGAAATAAAAGTAAAGTACTTAACAGCCAGTGTACCTTTGTGACACTGCACTTTGATCTGGATGATAGTCTGAAGAAATTAGTGAACGTCATCTACACTGGCCCACAGGCTGACTATAAGGAACACAATCCTGTAAGAACAACTTGAAAACAATTTCCATAAACACTTAAAAGGTTCTAAAGACGTATATATGGTCAGATCCAAAGCATTGCTAGCAGGGCAAGACTTCCATGACTCTCCCTCTCAAATTCTCCTGGGTCTATGTGTCAAGGTATCCTCAGGAACAGCAAGGTGGGCACAGTAAGGAACTACAGTGGGAAGTTAATTTATTTTGAGAAAGAGGTTTGTTTGTCTGTTTAGAAAATTTCTGTGCTGCCTTTCCAGGGAACCTGCTTGAGGTAGCTTGCAAAAAAAAGAAAAAAGAAAAAAACCATAAAACACCACATGCTAGTTGTTAACAATTAATAAAACATTAAAGACCCAGTGTTAAAAAAACCAGCATTAAAAATACTGAGCAGATTAAACTGAGTCTGTGTCCAAGATTGGACCTCCATCTAGCCTTCGTGCCACCACTGCACTCCTCCCCCTGACTTACCTTGGCTGCAATGGGTGAACATGCCAAAAAGTACAGCAACACCACTGTCCTGAGCAGCCCTTTTAAAGGGTTGCTGCCAGGGCCTTAGCAGCCAGGTCATCCGGCAAAAGAGGGACAGGTGTGGATGGGTGGGGCAGGCATTGGGCTCGTGCATGATTAAATGTGACCCATATAAGGGGCAAAATGGGAGGCCAGGAGGTGGCTTCAGTTTCTATCCAGGCTGTGGAGGAGAAGCTTGGGAAGAGAGAAGGAGGAAAAAAGGACTGAGTTGATGATCCCCGTTCTCTCTCACTACCTGAGGCCTTTTGCTGTCCCTGGGGCTCAGCTAGGACAACAGAGGTGGGGGACAGAGTACAAGGTGAATGCAGACCCCTGGATCCCTTCTGTCTCATAAAAGTACAATCTCCTGTCTCTGCTTCAAATTAAAATAAAACCCATCATGATGAGAACTGAATATGGTAGCCTAGAAAGTTGGGAGAAACTGAGATTCAGTTAATGAAAAAGAAGAAAGAGTAGATTTGGTTTGCCAACTTTCAGGTGGAGCCTGAAGGCCTCATGGAATTACAACCAATCTCCAGATAAAGTGATCAGTTCCCTTGAAGTTAATGGCAGCTGGGGAACCTTGACTCCATGGCATCATATCTCCATTGAGCTCCCTTCCCTCTCCAAATACCACCCTGAAGTCTCCAGGAATTTCCCAAGCTGGAGTTGGCAGCCTTAGAAGACTGCTTATGCCTCTGAGAGTTTATGGAGTTATAGAGAAGGAAATTTTGAATTGAGGTTTCCAAGTTTTCTACCCTCTACAATTTCTCTTTGGTCCCTTCAGTTTATGTTACTCATACAGGAACATCTCCTTCTGTTTTCCCTGACAGTGGATCTGTGCAATTTTCTGTGATTATGATGTGACAGTCTTACAATAAACAAGGTATCTGACCAGGAGATGGATAATAATTAGATAATTGCTTATACACATTAAGGGTAGAAGTTTTAAAATAATGAAATATACATTTATATGTATGTTTTTTTTGGGGGGTGGGGTAAATTAAAAGTATTGCATTCCATGCAGATAGAGGAGTACTGAAATGCTGAGAAGTGTTTTTGTTTGAGGTGTCAGCATGCAATAAGAAGATTCTCATTTGTGTGGTGGAAGTAGTTTGCAGCTGTTATTCTATAGAGTGTGATTTCTCATTGGAGAAGGAAAGGTGGGGGGAAAGCAACAGAGAAACAAACCTCCAACACTGATAATGCTGGGTCTCTGTGCTAGAGCGGGGGTACAGAATGAGATCAAAGAGATGCTTCTGCATACACCCCCCCAAAGTTGGTTTGCAATCTTATATGCCCTTCTTGTATATCATACAAGAGAGTGAAGTTAAAGCAGCTACCCGTGGCTGAACTTCAGTGGCAATGAGCTCCTTTTGGATCAAGCCATGTAACCTAGCAGCTGCTACCTGAACTGTTAACCAGGTTGCAGCAGTTGTTACATAGAACTTTATGATGCAGACACTTTTACCTATGATGAGCTAGTTTCAGGCTGCCAACTGCCTTTCACATAGGCTGTTGATAAACCGTCAGGCTGTAATAACTTTTGGTCACTAAGGAGTGAACTGGATTTGCGGAAGCAACGTACAGGTGAAAGGTTCTGTATTCCATTATCGGCTTCCTAAGCTGTCTTGTACCACTCACAAAAGCTATCTGTTTGCACACTTTTGGGATCTTGGGCTAGAATTTAGGGAGTCAGAAATCCATGTGTGTAATTTCTTCTAAGAATGCAGACAAATGGCCCTGGATGTAACATTCTTAAGCACATTAATAGTTTAGCTTCCATTCTTATTCACCTTGAAAGGAAATGTTTCCTTTTGGAACAAAAGATGGCAAGATTTGACTTGTCTAAATCATGGCTGAATTTGTTCAGCTGTATTCATCTTTGCCCTTCATTTGACTTTTTTAAAGGTTCTATAAATAAAGGGTTGTAAACAAGAGCTAATCCTTAGCAACAACCTAGAAAGTTAATGTTTCTCCCTAGTCCTTACTGAGACACTCTGAATTGAATGTGATTTACACATAACGTTCATAAGGCTAGTAGGTACAAATGTCTTGTTAGACAGCTGAAAAAAAGAACACTGTTTTGCATTCAGTATATAATTGCAGCACATTTTCCTTCATAAGAGGTTGAAAGATGCTTTTTACCTTATGTTTAAAAATTGGAATTGTGTTCCCCCCTCCACACACACAAACACTTCTACTTTTATATTTTGCAAGAATTGTCTTATATGTGTTTTCCCTCTCTTAGTAGTCAACATTGTCAAAACACTTTACCATGTGCATCTTCATAATAGCAAGCTTTATCACTTAATATTACCATTATATTAGTTTAAACTCTTTTAGGTAAATTTTGCAGCTGACGGAGGCAAAAGTGATTCTCAACCAGGAAATATCCTTAGTTTTCTTCTGTTGACATGGGAAGCTTTAAACATTGTACAATAATTTCCAGTAAGGAATATATCCATGTAATATGTTTAAAATCTACATTAGGGGGAAAGTTAAAGAATTTTGTCATTTTACATTTACACAGAGAGTATTTATTATAGTCTATTCTTAACCTATATAAGCCATGCATCTTTGAATTTGGAAATTCCTAAAGTGCTGAAACTCTTAAAGGGCTGTGAACAGCCAGGTGTACAAAAAAGGCAGTTTACACATAGCTTTTCTGTGTTGAAATATTTCATTCAGTTTTCCAGTACCTGAACACTGTGGTCAGCATTGCTATAAAGGTATGACTTTAATAAGCGATACAATCTATGAAGCATTTCCCATTAGGTAGACACCATGTCTTTAAATTATGGCAATTTCTTAAGATTTTAAAGCAAAATGAGCTCTTAGGGGTATGATTAATAGCAGGGAATGAAGATAACACTGGGTCATCAGTGGCACTCCATTACAAAAAAGGTTGAACTAATAAAAGCATCCATCTATTTGACCAATAAAGCATTTGAATGATATGCTTGTAGGGGTTTTTTGGGGGGTGGGGTGTCATATACTTTGTCAGTACTTTGTACTGAATAAACTGTGATTTTACATGCTGGAAAAGAACTGTAGAAGAGGCAGTCCAGTTGCAATGTGAAGATGTCTTAATGCCAAAACACCAGGTTCTTTATACAATGTTATATTATGGCCCTGGATTTCATATTTTGAATTTGTACTTTGCAAATTCAATCCAATTGATGAATTGCCATTTAATGTTGCAGTGTGTGGCTAACGAATCCTGAGATAAATTATCTTTCATGCTATAGATATTGAGAAGACTCAAGAACATGCATAAAATGTAACAAGAAGTCTGCAGATTTGTCTTTCAAGGTTTGGTTCCTAGTTTTCTAGTAGTCAAAGTTACCCTGGGGAAATGTTATCAAAAGTATAAAGCACTAACAATGAAAAGTGAAAACGTGATATTAGGGCAGTAAGGTTTAGACCACAGAAGCTCATGTACACTGACAAACTCTGCATGTCTCAGTACAGTATTCCTCTGATGACTTAGTTATAATATTTCTTGTAAAGTTTCATCCTTTGACCACTGACTAATGAATGACCCTGATACCAAAAACTCAGTATTTCCATCCTCTCATTTTTTGTAGAACAGGACTGAACATTTGTGTATTCCTTATGTATGATCATCTAGCAGCAATTTCTGCTTTCCAACCTTCATTTCTGCCTTCCAACCAATGTTCCCCTCCTCCTTTTAATTTATTGTGTTTCTGTGTCTTCTTGGGGCTTGGTATCTTTCTTTATGAAGTTTCTTTTGTGGTGGCCCCACAACTTTTGGGTGTGTGCGTGTTAGGGGTATTATACATTATGTGGTTTCTCTTTCATGATTCATTATTGGCAATGACCAGTAATATTATTTTTATTTATCCTAACCTCAGGATCGCGGTTTCTTTTGAAACATAAAGTATCCTGATTTGTTTTTTAAGATGTCATTCTGCAATGCAAATGCCTTAGCCTGCCAATCACCCACACATTGTACTACTGATTAAAAAATAATAATAATGAAGTCATATTGATTTTAAAAAACCCTCAGATGCATGTCTGGAAATAAAGACCAGACAACAGTAAAAATAAGCTGACCCCCCCCCCATAAAATTGGATTGATTTCTCTAAAAGGGAGGGGACACCATTGGGGTGGAAACATTCATGCTGATAAAGGTAGACAATATACATACTATCCATTAGTATTCAGAGGAGAGGAGTGGAAGGATCTTTTAAAGCCTGATTTATTGTCATAGGTATAATAACAGAGTCACACCCTTGAATTCAATTGGCTTAGAAAGGTGCACTGTTAGTGAAGTAGGAAAGTGCATGTCCTGGACCTTAAAACATTTACAGAAGGAAAAAGGTGATGCACAGTGATCCAAGCCAAGTTGTGCTAAATCACTATAAAATGGAGATTTTTTAAAAAAAAAAACAAACCCTTATCAGCGGTTCATTTTCCCACTCATGGGGAAAAAGCAGATCAGAAAAAAATAATAATTGTTTGTATGAATGGGATTCTCTTTGCCCCTTCCATGCTGCTTTTTAAAGCTACCCTGTCCTTTAGTTACAGTAGTAACTCCGTGACCAACATGCACATTTGCCACTGCCCAAAGTTTGTCCTTTAGTAGGATGCTGTGATCATTCTTTTCCTTCAATGCAGTCACTGAACAATGACAGAAATAATTCAGGCCATTTTGGAACCTTAGATGGGTGTAGATATAGTCAGAGAATGGGAGATGTGGCAGATAAAAGATTGCAAAAATAAGGAAGGCATCATGGCATTTGTTTATATACGTGGGCAGGCATTTCTAGAACTGCATACTGTTATTGTCTTAGGCCTACTCTGGAAATTATTTATTTTTAGTCAACACTTCCTCCAAAACAGTGGGAATTTCTGGACTACCTTGGGATTTATGTCCATACTTGGGGACTGGCCTGTGGCTACTTGCTCAGCAAGCTAAGAATCCAGAGCAAGGAATCTGGAACTCCCAACCATATTTTACTTTCTCTAAAGCCATATTATTGATAGCAGCGTCGAGTTTTGGTGCTAATGTCATTGACTGTACTGCTTCCATATTTAAGTTGAAAAGTTATATTCCAGTCTTAGTACTCTCACATAACAGAACTGGTTTTTCAGTAGACTTGACAAGCATTATTATTTTACTGGAACAAGCTCACAGTGAAAACCATTTTCCAGTGAGGCTTGTCTGTCTCTCTTTGGAAATATAAAAATATACCCCATTTGGAATTATGAAATGCACTGGTGTGTGTTGTCGGTATACATTAAGTCAGAAATTGACCCTCTGCTTGTTCGTTTTTACATTCCTCTTGGCCCCTTTTTCAGAATCCTGGGCAAAAAAAGAAGGGCTACAAGGATTTGACTTGCTCTTGCTGGTTAGTGTGACTACTAAAGCTCAAGTTAGCTAGCTGCACAGCTGTTTAGAAGCAACCTAGTTGCATATAAACAACTAGCTCTGGTCCCCAACCCATTTGATTTCATGGTGGTTAGCAGCTGATGCCTGCAACATACAACCTTCCTGCCTCTCCGAATGTCAGGAGGATGACTGTTTGTTTGTCTTGACCTCTCCCCAGCTGTTTACTCTGTAATGTATTTGCCTCAGCCTTGATTCCCTGAGAGTGGCCCCTTTCTCCTCCCTCCTCTGTTTACAGTTGTCCTGCCCTGAGTGTCACCTATGAAATCTGTTGATTATTCCACCTGGTTAATGTTAAATTGCTCTTGCAAGATGATGTGTTTGTTCATAAACACAAACGCCAGGGCCCTTGTTTACTGTACCCATGGCAGCAATCAGTTATTAAACAAATATTGCTTTGTTTGCGGGCGTGAGCAGCAGTTTAGCCTGCAAGGTCTGTGGGGGAAGGAGGGTGGGAGAGGGGGAAAGAAACCCTGTGGAAGCTAAGTTTTGATAAAGAAGAAAAGGGGAACTTGTCCCTGGAATGTGGCTGAAACTGACTTAGGTTTGTTTTTCTTATCTTTAACTTTGGATGAAGGGGCTACAAAGATTAGCAAAGTGTTTGGGTTTTTTTTTTCTTTCCAAGAGATTTCCTTAGTGTAATGATATCTATCCAGTTGTTTGCTTTTTCAGAAGGGAGAGAGAGAGAGAGAGAGAGAGAGAGAGAGAGAGAGAGAGAGAGAGAGAGAGAGAGAGAGAGAGAGAGAGAGAGAACTCCTGCAAGACGCCTAGCACAGTAATAGAGCATCTGATGGTTAGAAAATTCTGTGTGGATCAAAGAAGGACTTTAAATGTCTAGGACAGAAGGATAGGGCTATGAACAAGGTAATCACCCCCCCCCCCGACCTTCCTTGGAATAGTATATAGTGATTGGTGTTTGAGTCACTGATGTTGTGGTAAATGTGTGTGAACATTTTTGTGAATCCATATTTGTTTCTTTTAATACGCTATTGTGTACTCTGTGAAGTTGGAAAAGGAAATGTTTTGCTTGATTTAGACAAGATGAAGAAAACCCTTTTCAATCATGGCAACGAATGTTATAGATACATAAGATATATCCCCCCCTCCTGTGCTTTCTGATGAGCTTGTATGTCTGCTTTCCATGTGTAGCAGTCATTATTCTTCTTGTACTGTTTTGCAAACAAGTTGGGAGTGGGAGAGAGTATTAGCTGTCTGTTTTTCTTTTCTTCCAGCCCTTCCCAGTCAAAATACATGTTTATTGTTTCTAAAGACAGCCTATGGGATCTGTCCTCCAAGCAACCCTTCCCTTTATTTCAGTGGGGCAAGTGTGGGACTAGCACAGTCCTGATTAAAATGAACAGCGGTTGTGGAGTAGCAATCCTTGATAGATGGAACCCTGTCAGTACTACAAAGGACCTTTTAGCACCAAACTTTAAATCCTTTAGAGACACCCAGTGCTTGAGAAGTGAATGTTTAGCTCTTTTATGTTTAATGCAGACTTCTGAAACTTTGTATGGGAGAATTGCTATTAAAATTATAAGAAAAGAATCTGTAAGTGCATAAAGAGTTTTTGAGAGATCAGGTTAAATCACTGACATGGCAGTCATTTAGGCAAGTGGACCCCCCCCAAAAAACAAAAAAACAAACAAAAAAAAACACCAACTTTGCTAAATCCAGATAGGTGATATTCACTAACATGCTATAATGATCTGAAACATATTGTCCATTGTGATTGCTAGGGCAGTCATGGGGCTTGAAGTAAATCAGAAGGGACTTGAAGTGCATAGCCTAACCAGACAATCATTAATTGACTAGCGTTGCTGTGATGAATCAGTCCCCCACTCTGCATCAAACACTGGGAAACACTGAATGAGAAACTGTATAGGGCCATCGCGTACCAAAGCACCACTTGACCATGGAGATTATTATAATTCTGCAGACTTGGATACTTAGGCTACAAGTCCTATTGAACCAAACTTGACTTATTTCAGAATCAGAATGCCAGTGAAGGGAGCGAAAAAGGAGCTTTTAAATATATATATATAGAACAGTGGTTTGTCAAGATTTTTGGATGATATTTTAACTATTCAACTGAGATTCAACAAACAAGATTTGTGGACTTACAACACCAAGTGGAGCAAATATCAGGGCTGGTTCATACATACATATATACATACATGTGTATGTATGTATATTTTGCCATGTGTGCAGTTCCAATTTTTGGTGGGTGCATGTTTGCAGAGAGAAACTAAATGTGGAAGCAGGATGATCAACAATAGAGCTTGGAAGGATGTCTGTGCTCATGACTGTTTCTGGTTGGAAATAATCACAGGAATGGCTGTCCTGTTTAGTTGTTTGTATTGGCACTGAGCCAGATTTGCACAGGTATAAGCTGAAGCCTGAACATGTGAGTGTGAGAAAACAGTTGGGGAAGGATACAGATTTTTTTAAAAAACAGCAGCATTAGGGTGAAAGGAACAGTGAAATGTTGGCTTGGATCCATAGGAGCGTTTCTGCAGATCGAAGGATTTCTACCTGCAGAACACAACTGTCTTGCCCCCTCCTGCTGTAGCCCCAAATACCCCTTGAAATATATTTTGGGGACATTTGGGGCTTCAGTTGTAGCAGGGAGGTGAGAAAGTCATGCTTTGAGGATGGGAAGCCTTCATTCTGAGTCAATGCTCTGGTAGAATGCAAATGTCAAGTAGCCCAGGCCTGTAGCTGATGAGGGCAGCGCCCCTCCCCCCAAACATGCCCAGCCATCACAGGAGGGAAAGAAGAGGGGCGGCCTTGCCAGGTCTTCCTGCTCCCACAGCCGGCTTCTCAAAGTTTGAGCTCAGTTCTCCCTGCAGCTCAGGCTGCCACCTGACTGCTCTGAAGTGAGCCATTGCATGGGTGGCGAATAAGCACCCCCATCCCCCCAATTTCTTGCTATGGGGCTGAGAAGCCCTTTCTATTTAAAGTTTTATATACACCTCAAACCTACATGATCATACAAAGTATATGTAAAAGAGGTGGCCTACATGTTGCCATTTGACACATTGTGAAGTACCGAATTCTGTATGCCAGTCTGAAGGAAAACCGTCTTGCACACTTTAGTATGATAGTGTCAGATGCAGTGATCTGAAATATGTGTCCACATCCAGAGCAAAGCAGTTCCTATTCTGCCAGTGGGACAGATTAACAATTAGTATGGCAATTAATGATTAGCATTGCAAGTCATTAGGAGGGGGCAGGGGAGGGTAGACAGATAAACACTGGTAGCTTTGCATGTTTGTTTTGTGAGAGCTGGCATAGATGGGGAGTAATGAGTGGGTGGATGGGAGGTGGTCTTGAGCAGATGGCTGGTTTATTAATTTGGTGTGTCAGTAGTTTGGACTATTTTAGGTTTAGCATCAGTTAAGGGATAATGAGGTTTTAGAACTTCTTTACACCCATTTACTTTGCGTACCTGTCAATACATATTTACAAATCAAAGAGTCTGGCTGAACAGGATTACAGTTGGGATTGCAACTGGGCTTTTTTTTCAGGGCTTCAGTGTTTTTAACAGCTGCATGACAAGCAAAAATCAAAAGAAAAAATTCCCCCCATTACTACATTTCCAAGCTGGGAAAAGTCACAGCTGTTGTATTTCTGTCTGCTGTGTAGCTGAGAATTCATGGGAGCATGGCAGGAAACATGAAATGATAGCTGAGGGCCAAATCAGCCAAAATTCTGAGTATTCTGTCTATGGAGCTCTCAGTGGATTTATTTCCCGTCTGAATGACTGGCATATGGGGACCCATTTGGATCAGGACAATGGAGGAGATCTAAACCTTCCCCCATGTCCTTTTCTTAACCCCAGACAAACTCACAAAGCTGCAATTTGCTTGAATTACCAAGCACAGGGGAGAGACTCCTGTCTCTTGCAATGGGCTTCTTTAATTACTATTTTAGAAGGCTCCAGGTGGATGCCCCTGCCCGTCTAACATAGGCCCGTTGCCTGAATATTTCCACCATGTATGTCCATGGTTATGTACCTTTAGAAGGTAGTCAGATCCCTTTGCTTCCTTTCCTTAATCTCTTGCTTATCCATCCTTTTATTCTGCTCTGTACCCACTGCTCTTCCAACTGATTTTAGCAGATACCTCCATTGGTCTCTCTTTTCCACACTGCAAGAGTCCAATTACCTCAGAGTCTAATGCATATAATAGCTGAGGGGCCTTTCTGTGAACAAATTGCTCACTAACTTCTTCAAATCCTCCCTTCTATCTGGAACAGTGTCAGGCTGCATTCAAGTGACAGGGTGAGCAGTACACATTCTTAACTCCTCCTGTAGTAGGTAAATGAACAGCATTGTGTTGGGTTGAGTCCAATTCAAATGGCCATCAGAAGCCACAGAACAGGTTGGGCTGTTAGGCTAGACACCCTGTTGAAGCAGGGAGAGGGAGAAATGTTTGTCTTTTTGCTCTGCATCATCTGTAATGGAAGCAACAGATAAATGTCTGAAAATTCCCTTCTAGAATTAAGATGGTGGCGGAATGATAGGTTCTAGCCAAGAACAACCTGAGGTGCCTATGAAAATATTAGTTTGCCAGATTGTGGTGAGAAAGGGGAAAAAAATTCACTGGCTAACAGGATTTAGGCTAGTGAAAGGAATAATCCATGCACGTTGCTGCCATCCAGTACCGTCTACCCCAGGGGTGCTGAACTCATTTGTTATGAGGGCCAGATCTGACATAAATGAGACCTTGTTGGGCTGGGCCATGTGTATCATAAAATGCCAGGTGGCAGAGATAAAACTTTATAAAGGACACAAACACAAAGTTGTTTACTTAAAATAAAAAAATGCTTAAAACAGCACTCTTGCGATATTTTGTTTATTTAACAGTGTCTGATAACTGACACCTCTTGCTCTGAATTATTGCATCAAAATGTCTGTGCTGTTGCAATCTTGAGTATGCTGTTCAGGTATGTATCTGTAAGCTGCAAATCTACGATGACACAGCAGCAGCAGAACTGGAAGAAGAAGCAGAAGACAGCCAGTTCCACTGAGGGCCTGATAGAAGCCCTCGCTGCATGTTTGACACCCCTGGTCTACCCTATACCACCTTAATTAGTCTTTTCAAGGGTGTAACGCTGTTGGGTGGAGTTGGTGCACATGGTATTGAAACAAGTGCTGATGACAGAAGAACTCTGCCATGCCTGAAACCAAAATTATTGTAAATATCATGGTCACTGCTGACAATTGCTTCCATGTTTTCAGGACCTAGAAGCAGTAGCATCTGGATTCAGCTACCCTTGTGAGTAGGCAATATTGCATGGTACTGTATCAGGGCAAACCAGACTCCAGAAAGCCAAACACAGATGTCACCACAGCTATGTGGAACCCTACCCATGTGGAAGCAATTTTGTATGGCAGTCACACCACTACAATTAACATTGAATTGGCCGTATATCAAATATCACAAAGCTCTTCCTTGTCCAGGGAATGATATTTGTTCTCCTACTACAACTTGCCCCAGCCTGCCTGCCTGCCTGCCTGCCTGCCTGCCTGCCTGCCTGCCTTCCTTCCTTCCTTCCTTCCTTCCTTCCTTCCTTCCTTCCTTCCTTCCTTCCTTCCTTCCTTCCTTCCTTCCTTCCTTCCTTCCTTCCTTCCAGCACATGGTCAGTCCTTGAAAGTGGAAAGTGCTGCATTTCCTGTGTGCTGTACTCTTCTTGGAAATTCTGAAACTTTCTGCTTGTTGCTCATTCCCAAAGTCCAAGAATACGTTTACACCCTTTCTCTTGATTAATGTGTACACAAGACTCCTGTCTGAAGGAAGGGGAATGGGAAAGAAGGACAATTCAGCAGATACATCTCTATGTTTATGAAAAGAAAAGTGTAAAGTTCAGAAAAAGTGTGAAGTTAAAGCTGGTAGTTTATATAATAAAATGCTTATAATACGGGCTACTAAGCTTAATTTTATTTTATTCTTTCTTGAACTTTAAACTTCCATGTGAAGTACAATTTCACTTCCAAATTTCACTTTTTACCATTTTTCAAAAATGTGTAGAGCTGCCATCTTTCAGTAAGGTTCTTGTGCCTTTAACAACTTCATGACAGACATAAATTCAGTAGGTTTACTGATGAGTGCTTCTTTCTTTTCCTCTTTTCTCTCTACTTTGTATTCAACTCAAACTTCTTGTCCTGTTTATGGATTCTGTTGGTGTGTCACCTAGCCTGCTGCCCAATGGCCTCCCTTGCCTGAGATGACAGAGGCAGTTTTAGATTTCATGCTGAGGTTCATGAGGCTTCCACTCTTTGGGGACCTTAGTATTCATTCTGAAGCCACTCTTACAGGAATGGCTCACAGCTTCATGAACACCATGACAACCATGGAGCTGTCCCCAAACATTCTGGTTCCCACAAATGTTTTTCACAAAGTGCATGGTTTGGTAATGCGGGAATTTTCCACTTTGTTCTTGTCATGGACCAACCATTTCCTGGTGAGAAAACTGGAATTGCGTGAAAGATGGAGGACCAGTTAGGATGGTCTACCCAAGGAGGCTGATGGAGCCAGAGGTATTCCCAGTGTCTCTTAGAGATTTTCTGGTCTGCAGGGTTGGTGGTCCTGCTACTTCTCTGATTGACCTGTGGAATATAGAGGTGACCCGGACAGTTTACATGATTGCTCCTGAGCACCTTCATCCTTTCTACTGTACTCAAAACATCCCTTGGCTTACCAAGGAGCTTAGGGAGATGAAGCAGTTGGGCAGACAGTGGTACACAAGTGGATGAAAACTCAAAGTGAATGTGATCAAACACAAGTGAGAGTGCACCATCATGCGTGGTCACTTACTTCTCCCCCACTATTGCATCCACACAGTAGCATCCAGTGGAGCTTTTCCAGGTCAGGGAGGGGGCGCTACTGTCCTATGCCCCTCAGGATATAGACCATGAAAATATGCAAGACTGCTGTAAAACTTTTGCAGATTTTGCAGATAAAAATTGCTCACGTTGCTATGACTTAGATGCCACGATTGAATCAGTTAAATCTTCTGATCCTAGTTACAGGGATGACTTTCAGTTGTTGAGGCCTGATGAAGTGAACAAGTTGCTTAGAATTGTGCTGCCCACCATACCTAGTATCAAGCCAACCTGGTTTGTTTGATTCAAGTGGGTCCACCAGGTAAGAAATATCTCTGTTTCTGGGCAAAATTTTAAGTGCTGGTTATTACCTATAAAGCCCTAACTGGCATGGGACTGGGACACTTGAAGGACTGTCTCCTCCCACATTGTCCAGTCATACAGTTTAGATCCTGTTTGCAAGTCCCTCTCTCTGTTCTCTTTCCTGCAGTGGAAAGGTAGAAGGTGACCAGTAGGGTAGTCGCACCTTGTTTGAGATTGCCCTCTCCCTTGAAGGTCACCTGGCACTTACCTCGCTGTCTTTTAGGTGCCAGGCCAAAATATTTCTCTTTGCTCAAGCTTTTAACTAACCATTTTTTTCACTTGTCTTATGGGTTGATTCCTAACCTTTGGGCTGTTTTATCAACATCATTTTAAACTGCTCTGGTTTTCGTTGTTGTTGTTGCTCACATGTACAATTGAGTCCAACTCTTTGTGACCGCATGGACCACATCACGCCAGGCCCTCCTGTCTTCTGTTGTCCTCTGGAGTTTGCTCAATTTCATGTTCATTGTCTCGATAACACTAACCATCTCATCCTTTGCCGTCCCCTTCTTCTTTGACCTTCAATCTTTCCCAGCATCAAGGTCTTCTCCAGTGAGTGCTCCCTTCTCATTTGGTGGCCAAAGTATTTGAGCTCCAGCTTCAGTATCTGGCCTTTTAAGGAACAGTCAGGGTTAATTTCTTTTAAGATTGACTGATTTGATCTCCTTGCAGTCCAGAGGATTCTCAAGAGTCTTCTCCAGCATAAGCATCTATTCTTCAGCGCTCGGCCTTCCTTATGGTCAAACTCTCGCAGCCATACATTACTACTGGGAATACCATTGCTTAGACCATACAGACTTTTGTTAGCAGGGTGATGTCTCTACTTTTTATTATACTGTCTAGGTTTGCCATCATTTTCCTCCCAAGGAGCAGACGTCTTTTATTTTCATGGCTGCCATCTGGGGCTTTTTTCCTAGAAAAAGCCCAGCACGAACTCAGTAGCATAATAGGCCACACCTAACAGCTCATTAGCATATTGGGCCACACCCCCATACCTTCCCTTGGCTTGCTCAGGCGCCCGACAGCTGCGGGGAGCCTGGGCAAGCTGGCCTTTGGAGGGTAGGGCAGGCAGTTTAAACTGCCTTCCCTTGGCTTGCCCAGGCACCCCACAGCTTCGGGGAGCCCGGGCAAGCCAGCCCTTGGAGGGTAGGGGAGACAGTTTAAACTGCCTTCCCTTGGCTTGCCCGGGTGCCCTAGAGCTGTGGGAAACCCGGGCAAGCCAGCCCTTGGACAATGCCTCCCTGATCCTTCCAGGGCCCCCCTGGCCCACCCACTTCAGAGTCGCTGGGGAGGGTTGTTCTCCAGGCCTTCTCTCTGTAGCCACGCACACAGAGGTTTTGGCTGCAGTGGGCGTGGCCAACTCTGAAGCCAGCCGGAACTCCGTTCCTGTGTGTTCCTGCCCCAAAATAGCCCTGCTGCCGTCACTGTCTGCAGTGATCTTAGATCCCAGGAATGTGAAGTCTGTCAGTGCTTCCATGACTTCCCCTTCTATTTGCCAAGGAGAGATGGAGCCAGATGCCATGATCTTAGTTTTTTTGATGTTGAGTTTCAAGCCAACTTTTGTGCTCTCCCTATTTATTTATTCAATTTTTATCCTTCCCTCCCTACCGCAGACAGGCTCAGGGCAGCTTACATTAAGAACTAAAAATATTAAAACACAGGTACTTATACAGTATAGCATCATAACTTACAAACATACCAAGTCATAGCTCAAAATAAAACAAAATAAAAATAAAGTGCTGGTGGCAATAACAACCTGGTGGCCATGATAGGATGTTCCTAAAAAATGGCCCCCGTTGGTGTCCGGCATAGTTAGTTAGTATTATTCAGTTCAGTTAGACTTGTTGATGTTGTTGATGTTATTGGTGTTATTAGTGGCAACTCCTAGTCGAAGGTCTGGTGGAAGAGCTCCATTTTACAGGCCCTGAGGAACTTAGCAAGAGGCTCTTGAGGTCCTCTTCACTTTCTGCCGTTAGAATGGTATCGTCTGCATATCTGAGATTGTTGATGTTTTTCCCAGCTATCTTAATTCCGGTTTGTGATTCATCCAGGGTGGCATTTTGCATGATGTACTCTGCATATAAATTAAATAAGCAAGGTGGGAATATACATCTTTGTCGTACTCCTTTTCCTATGCCAAACCTATCAGTTGTTCCATATCCAGTTCTAACTGTTGCTTCTTGACCCTTGTACAGGTTTCTTAGGAGACATGAGACATGCTTTGTTTTAGGCACTTTTATATTCTGGCTGGCTGTTGTTGGCTGTTTTTATTAACAGTGCTTTTTATTGATTCTGTTTTTATTTGTTCTATTGATATCATGTGGTTTTTATTATTTTACTGTTTTAATTGCAAGCCACCTCAGGCTTGTCTGGAGAGATGGTATACACATTTTCTAAATAAATAAATATTTAAAGACTCTCATAGCATTGCCCAGTCCTAAATTTCATCTCTGCTATTTTGCTATCCACCTGTCTAAAACCTGCAACACCTCTATCCTACATTATCCAAAGTTCTCCTGGTCCACTAGTCTACATTCCTCCTTGCAACTACTTCAGTCCATAATTCCTTCCCCAAAGCATCTTTTCTTTCTTTCAAGACCCATGCATAGTCTATTTCTTTTCTTTTTTCTTTTATAATAAAATCCTACTACCTAAGGGTAAGGGTATAGGGGGAAACACTATTACTAACTTAAGACAAGAATTTGGCATTAGGTTACAAATACATAACTCACTTCTGCAATAGCGATAGAAAATAAGGAAACAGAGAGTTCAAACCTCTGTTAAAAATAAGGTTTACGTTAAATTCAGATCTTTTGTAATCCAGAGTAAACGTTTATTTCTTGTGCTTCTTCTTCTTCACTATCGGTGTCTTGGGTGCTGCTGCTCCTTTCTCAGACTCTGAAGTTGAACTGCTAGAGCCACTTGAAGTGTTGCTTGATTCTTCCTCATTAGGTTTCTCTCCTTCCTCCAAATTTAAATTGCCATCTTTATCTGCGCTCGATTGCGGTCTCAAAAAGTTTTTGGCTTTTTGGACAGAGTCAATTTTAATTTTCTTATTGTTATATTTGAACAGAAGCCCTTCTGGAAAGTTCCATCTGTAGGTTATTAATTTGTTTTGCAGGAAAAGAATTTAGTCTTTGTATTGTTGTCTTTGTTTCCGGATTTCGAATGGAATGTCTTTTAAAATTTTAATTTCTTCCTCTTTAATTTTAAGTGTTTTTCCCACTGTAGCTTTTAAAACATTGCCTCTCATTGTTATTTTGGAGAATTTAACATAAATTTCACCAGGTAATTTATTTTTTCTTATTAAATCAGGATATGTACAGTATGCCAAGTCCATATGATTCTAGAGAATCTCTTGTTTAAGATCCAAAATGGAAGCAATTCTCCAACATTGTTCTTAAATCTTCTCTCTTCTCTTCAGGAACTCCTTGGAAGCATAGAACATGCATAGATTTTTCCAGTTGAAGTTGAAGCAGTTGATTTTTATCCACATTTCTTTCTTTTTTAACTTCTTCCAGTTCTTGCTTAATATCAATAGTCCTTGTTTCAACTTTCTCGATCCTTTTGTCTGTCTTGTTGGCTCTTTTTTCCATATGTGCCATATGCTGTGATTTTGGACAGAGTCCAGCTTAGTGTTGATAGCTGACATCTGCTCCAGCAGAGAGCGCAATGCTGCTGCGAGCATATTGGGAAAGTCTGCAGCCGCTTCCTGTACCTGGGTGGGAGTCACTGGTGTTGTACTTCCTGGAGGAAGTTTCTTTTCTGCCACCTTTCTCCTCGCTCTCCCAGCCATTTGTTTACAAAGAAGAAAACTTAGTTTTAAAGTAAAGTTTCTCTGAATTCAGCATTTCTTGGCTTGAAATGTAGTTTTCAAGCTCAAAAAGAGACTTGTACAGTTAGTTCCATTCTTTTTCTCATTTCTGTCTCATTTACATACTGCTCCGTTTTGGGGGGGGGGTGGATCTCCAGTCCTTCCCCGCCCGCCGCTCCTTCTCAGATCGATCTAGCAGATCAAGACTTCTTTGCTTATACAGGGGTTTGATTGACTCACTGTTTAGGCGAATTTGGTTGTTGCCGGTGTTACTTTCGCTTATTTTCTTGTCCGCTCATTCAGAGGTCGGCTCTAGTCACCATACTGGCTCCGCAGCATCAGGACCTCTCAGGGACGGGCAAGCCTTGATCCCTCAGTTGTTGCCTTGAAGAGGCTTATCCCAGCTCCCCAGGCTGGGAGTCTCCCACAGAGACTCTGGGTGTGTGTGTCTGGAACCAGCCAAGACCCCTTCTGATCACCTCAGCTTGGTGTGTCTCCATTGGTGGATCGATGAGACACATCCAAGAGCAAGCCGCCAAAAACCCAAAGTCCATAGTTTATTTCTTAAAGAGCCTTCTACATATTTTTTTCATGTATGTTCTGTCCAGCATGGCAGGCAAACTGAACTTTTACACACACACACCGAAAATTTCACATTAATTTATTCTTCTCTTTCTTTCCCCCTTCCTGTTTGGTATGATTCAGATAGATTTCTTGGGAGTAGAGATGTTGCAGTGTAGAAAATGATTGGTGTTATTTATGCTTATTTATTAAGGAGTTTCTGATACCTCACCAAAATTAGGCAGTCATACAAACACATGGATTCTGCATTTTTAAAATGCTATTTGGATGGGATTTCGTGGTGCCCAGGGGCTATTAGGCCACCACTTTTGCCCCAGTGGCACTGCTGTCTGTTTCTCTCCTACTACAGCTGAGGCAGCTTCTGGCTTCCAAATGATTATTTCCAGCTAATTTGTTAAGTAGCTTCTTCAAGGCTATCCCAATCTTGTGGTGGCAAAGTAACCTGGAGCCCAGATGCCCTGACTCCCAGCTTGCTTTTAATAATGCTGCTTCAATTACATTTCAAATCCAGCAGATGATTAACCACAGGGAGGATTAACCCCCCATGTTTTACTGAATGTGAGTATATCCTCAGTGCCCCTAGAGGTCTTGTAGCCACTCCTAGAGTTCCTGTAGCCATTTCCTCATACATCCATTGCCATTTTGGGTAACAAAGGGATGAAAAAAAAGGAGGGCTTGGTGTTAAATATCCTGAAGTACCAGGCAAGCCCTGGTTAATTGGGGACGGTAAGCAAGTGATTATGAGATTTGGGGGGAATTAAAATTTGAGAAAACAATTGAGGAAGATGGGTGAGTGTCTGTGTTATGTTTAATCATTGTAATGCTTTTGTCTCTTTTTTTTGGCAAACAGGATTATATTATATCTTCATCTCTTTTCTGTTCGCTTCATAGTTTTTATTTTTTAACCTTTCCCTTCCCGTCCCTGCATTAATAGGCACTGCTTTATCTATAGTCAGAAGCTCACAGAAGGTGACCAGCCCCTTTGCTAAACAGATGCTAGTTCCAGTCTATGGGTCAGCTACTAAGGATGTTCTTAGAGCACTGTGATTTGTTTCACTTCCCCTGGGATGCTTAGTGCACCACCTTTCCAATATGCTCAACCTCCACTGACCCAAATCTTGGGGCAAGTCGAATTCAAGCCCTAGAACTCCCAATTGACAACCTAAGAAGCTACCTTTGTGTCATGGGGCCAGAATGGGAAATTGTGCTGTTGATAATGCCATCCATTCTGGAGCTCCTCTCTCCCTAAGTACTAAATGAAATTTTAGATTTCAGATACGTCTAGACATAGACAGTGTGTGATAAAGTTGATAATACATTAATCATTTTTAACAACAGGTAATATGCATAATTTATGGTGTTACACTGCTATCTTTTTTGATATTTATGATGGATAATGCTCAGTTTTTGCCCTCATATTACTGCTTTAAATTATACCACAAGAAAATTAATGAGAAAGTAGATTTATGGGTTTCATTTGTTTGTCAATTTGGAAATTAATTGGGTGTTAATTTTAGCCGTCCCTCATCAGACCAGGTCTTTAGTATGTGTGCATTACTTTGCATTCATTGAAGCCTACCTCCCATTTACTGTGGGTCACTAGCTTTGCATACATTAAAATAGCCCTCAGGCTCATTCTCTTGATTACTTTTTGAGCTGCCATGCATTAGAAAATTTACGCCTTTCTGTTATAATTATGAAAATTCTGTATAAGAGGATGGTCCTTGTGTAGCAGCAAATCTGCATTGTTCCTTGACTTTTAAGGTCTCATGTAACTTAGTTCAATTATTATTATTATTTTTCTGTTTGGTAATATAAAGTGGTATCAAGTCAGTCTGTATTCTGTGACCTCCAGCCTTTGAAGTATCAAAGACTAATTTAAATTCATTAAATTTGCCTGTTAGCGTAGACAAAACACACACACGCACACATATCCAAAGGTTTTCCCCTGTATTCTTTGGCGTGTTTGTTTGCATTTTTTGCACTTCCAGCAAAAGCTTTTCTCGTTAATACCCTGCTATTATGTTGGTATTTGCACCCTATCAACAAAACATTACTTTAAAAAAAAAGAGTTAGTGCTACTGTGATGTATAGTAGTATGTAATGTTGATTTGCTACTCCCAAATTGCTTATTGAATAAATGTTCATTATTCTAAAAGGCACATAAGTCTGAGTTTTGTCTACTTGGCTGTTTATCAAACAAGTCAAAATCCTAGACTCCATAACTGTTTACAAAAAGGTGTTATGTGGGGAGGTGTGCCATATTCATGGCTGAATATATGTGTGAGAACATAAGGAATAATGAAGTGACATGTCTGGAACTGCACAGTTCCTGTGATGGAACTGCATTTTCATTTGCAGAAGTGATTTTCATGTATTTTCCTGTTCCCTACTTTGCCCCATGCTTTTCAGGATGGGTCTACAGACCCTCACAAACAAAATTTGGGGGGAACTTGATGGACCACTGCAGAGTAGCAGGGAATCCCATGTAGCAAAGTCTATAGATGATTGGATACACCCCTGTATGTTTGTGTTTCTTTGGCGAATGTAGATGGACTGCACAACATTAGGTTGTTGGCACTCTGTACAAGAAAAATGTGAAAGATGGAAAAACAAAAAGTCATCTGGCTTAAAAAAACCTACAAAATTTATAATGGCATTAACATTAGTGCAGGCTGGCATCACTGAATGCGCAATTTAATGAAATGTCTCAGGCTGCATTTATATTTCCCTTTTTCTTGGACACTACAACTTTCATAGTTCCATTTCATTTACAAGAGCTTCACAAACATATCTTCATCATGATAATCTGTTGCCCTGCACAGGATTTTTAGAAGAGCTTCCATGGATCTCTCTCTCTTTCTCTCATAAAGATGAAATAATGTGTATTATAAATGCAATTATGTATTTCCCCATACAAAAGCTCCTCCAACAGATTCATTATCATTTCAAAATGGATTTTTAAAAATTGTGTGAATTACTTTAGTGCTGTTATTCCATACACAGAGTGAGACATCAAGAGTTCATCTAGTCCAGTCCCCTGAAATGGTGAGAAGGCTCATGCCTGGAGCCTGGTCTGCTGCAGTGAAAGATGCTGGGAAAGACTAGATTGAATATCTTCCTCCCCCCACACACCCAAATGCCCATAAAACATTGCCACACCAAAGGGATATCAGAGTGCTACTACAGCGGTGCCATGGCAAAGGCAGAGGCACACAACAGACTAGCATAGGAGCATCTGTTTGCTTCATTTATACTCTGCCTTTCTCTCCAGTTGGGATCCAAAATGGCTTACAACATCCTCTCTTCTTCATTTTATCCTCACAACGACTCTGTGGGGTAGGTTAGGCTGGGAGAGTGTGACTGGCCCAAGGTCACCCAGCAAAGTTCCAAGGCAGAGTGGGGATTCGAACCTGGGTCTCCCAGATCCTACTTCAACACTCTAACCACTGCACCACTATGCTGGCATCAAGGGGCCAAGTTACTAATCCTAGTTTTAAAATGGATTTCTTAAGATATTTATACCATGCATGCACCATTGATTAGCTTCTTAATTAGTGGTGTGGGCAATACTTGGTTGACCATGAGACTAAAAGAGAAAAGAAAAGAAAAAGCCCTAAGTAATGTCTTCTTTTTTACATGCTGGGAAGTACCACTCTTGTGAAAGCCCTCCCCCTGTCTTTCCAGAGAAGATGAGTAGACTACAGGAAAAAGTGCAGACAGTGCATCCTGCTTGTTTCTGAAAGTCCCTCCCTCTTCTGAAGACAGCTGTGAGAAGGCTGGCTACAGATAATAAGGCCTTTTCATCCAGAACAGATACACAAGTGAGGATGTCTGTGTGGAGGCTGCCAGCAATTTCTCTTAAACTGATTTTGGCCTAGGCTACTACTTACACACTTTCTCATTATGCATGCTTATGCCTGCCCAAAATATGCAGTGAATTGCAAAAGACAGAAGTTGTTAAAGCTGCTTCCACCTCATATATTCAACAAGACAGAGATCCATTTTAAAATGTAAATGTTTTTACTGGCAAGTCTGTCTTCACTGGGTAGATGGTGGAAGGTTCTTTTGCCTTCTCTGTTGTGTGGCTCAGTGGACACTGTGCTTACCAGAGACTGAAGCTGTGGGACTGGATCCTGCCATGTAATCCCTTGCTTGAGACTAATTTTAGCATTAGCTCCTCTCCATAGAAATAGAAATATATTACATATATCTGTGTTTAGTTTAATTTACGCATCCTTAAATGACTGGGCCAAGATCTTTAAGGGCATTTATTCTGCTTCATATAAATAATTGATCAGCCAAGTTAATTTACTTCTGCCTGACTTGGTCAACCTTAATTAACTGCCCTAGAATAAAGAATGATTTTATTTGTTAGCTCAAAATCTTTCACAAAAGTGAAACAAAAAAAGGGCTTTGTTTTGCAGAAGAGAATAACACAAAAAAGATTATACATATTCTTACTGGTCGCCAATGTTTACATGTTTGCTAGCAATAGCAGATATATTGGGCTTAAGCCAAAGAGCCGTGGGCAGAGCTCTGCTTACCGAATCGACCTTTACCCATCTGTTGAATGGGATTTTTCTTTTGTAGTTCCCTACACCAGGGTGTTGTTCAGTGAAAAGGTGTTTGTGGACATCATAGAAGGCACCTTGAAGGGTGGGATGTAGAAATTGTACGATTATTTCTACATGCATGGCTACTTTGGATCCAACCCATGGACATCAAGCAGACACACATAACATTACACACCCGAGAATTAGAGGTGCATGTTGGGTGGTCACTGGAAAGGGGTCCACCCCTGATGGTGCTCTTTCTCCTTCTTCCTGACAGGACATTTACCCAGAAACAAGAACAACTGTTCCTGCTTACTGGGTCAGTAATGTCAGTTTGGTGTAGTTAAGTGCGCGGACTCTAATCTGGGAGAACCGGGTTTGATTCCCCACTCCTCCACTTGCACCTGCTGGATGATTTTGGGCAAACCATAGTTCTGGCACAGCTGTTCTTGAAAAAGAGCAGTTTCTGTCAGAGCTCTCTCAGTCCCACCTACCTCACAAGGTGTGGGGAGGGGAGGGAAAGGAGTTTGTAAGCCGCTCTGAGACTTCTTTGGGTAGTGAAGGATGGGGTATAAATTAAATCTGTTCTTCTTCTTATCCCTCAGTGATAATTCATTGACTGTGGCCTCCAGACACTGTTGTTAGTCCTCCATAGTAGCTGGTTGGCCACTGTGTGAGACAGGATGCTGGACTAGATGGACTACTAGCCTGATCCAGCAGGGTTCGTATTATCTTCTTATGTCTCCTGTGGTGGAAACAATGGCTTCTGCAAGGGTCATTCCTGCAGACAGGAAAGTGATGCCTCCTAGACTTTTCTGAAGTATGTCCTGCTCCAAAGAGATAGTAGAAAGCCAGGATTAACTCTTTGCATAGGAAAAGAAGGAAATGAGCACTAGAAAACCACTGATGAGGACCAAAATATCCAGAGGCAATAAACCTATGAATGCCAGTGCTGGGAAGCAACATGAGGGTAAAGCCTTGGCCTCTATGCCCTGTTTATTGGCCCTACAGGGAAACTGATCAGCCACTATGTGAGACAGGATGCCGGACTAGGTGGACTACTGGTCTGATCCAGCAGAGCTTTTCTTATGTTATTGGCTAAGTTGTCCCTATTATGTTTTGGGGAGAGATTTAAAAGATGCCTTTTTAAATATTAGGATGCTTGCTTCTGTGAGTACTAAATTTCCCATTCTTCATGCATCAGGCATCAGTGAGCCTAGTGCACGTATATATAAATACATATGTTTAAATATTAAACCCTGTTGTTTCCCATGCTGCAGCTAGCGAGGTTCATTGAGCGTTGTTAAGTATGATAGCAGATTATAGGACTGCAGAGTAAATTACGATGTAGTGGTTAGAGTGCTGGACTAGGATTTGGGAGACCCAAGGTGGTAACCCCACTTTGCCAATGAAGCTTGTTGGTGATGCTAAACCATTCACACCTTTCAGCCTAACTTGCATCACAGAGTTGTTGTGAAGATAAAATGGAGGTGAGGAGAACCATGTGAGATGCATTGGGGAGAATGACAGGGGTACAAATGAAGTTGATTAATAATTAATACAACAGGCTGTTCGGAATCTTCAGTAGAATGTAATTGATTAGGGGTATGAGACCATCATGCGAAATGCTGGCCTGGATGAATCACAAACTGGAATTAAGATTGCTGGAGAAAAGATCAACAACCTCAGATATGCAGACAATACCACTCTAATGGCAGAAAGTGAACAGGACCTCAAGAGCCCCTTGCTCAGGGTGAAAGAGGAGAGTGCAAAAGTTGGCATCAAAAAAACTAAGATCATGGCATCCGGCCCCATCATTCCTTGGCAAATAGAAGGGGAAGTCTGGAATCAGTGACAGACTTCACATTCCTGGGATCCAAGATCACTGCAGACGGTGACTGCAGACATGAAATTAAAAGACCCCTTGGGAGGAAAACGATGGCAAACCTAGACACCATAATAAAAAGTAGAGACATCACCCTGCCAACAAAAATCTATATGGTCAAAGCAATGGTATTCCCAGTAGCAATGTATGGCTGTGAGAGTTGGACCATGAGGAAGGCTGAGCGTCGAAGAATAGATGCTTTTGAATCTTGAGAAGACTCTTAAGAGTCCCTTGGACTGCCAGGAGATCAAATCAGTCAATCTTAAAAGAAATCAACCCTGACTGTTACCTGGAAGGCCAGATACTGAAGCTGAAGCTCAAATACTTTGGCCACCAAATGAGAAGGCAGCATTCACTGGAGAGGACCCTGATGCTGGGAAAGATTGAAGGTCAAAGACGAAGGGGACAGCAAAGGATGACCTGTTTAGACAGTGTTATCAGTGCAACAAACATGAAATTAAGAAACTTCAGAGCAGAATGGAAGATAGGAGGGCCTGGCATGATGTGGTCCATGGGGTCACGGAGATTCGGACTCACCTGTGTGACTGAACAACAACAACAACAACAAGACCATGCTACCATGATCAAGAGTATGAAAAATGCCAATTCATCTGTTCTGGTCACCTTTCCTTATCATTCCTGTACTTAGAGTCCAGTAGCACCTTTGTTAGCCTGATTGCTCGTTATTATGAATAATAATGAGGGGAATATGATTGATTATCAATAGGCAATCGGCTGCGAGAGCGAACACCTGTGTATACAGAGGTCAGCCCCGCCGGGAGGTGTTGGTAACAGACCAGGAGATTTTGTATAGTTGAAAAATAAAGTCTTTTACTGAAGTTCTGCACAAGCAAACAATACACAGGCTCACACACAATTACTCAAGTCTAAGAAATACAGAGAGAGGCAAAGCACATTTGCATTAGCAGGTAAATCGTTGGTGGGCAATACCTACTGGTCCCATCGTGTAAAGCGTTCCTCAGGAAAAATGGAGGGGAAGGAAACTAGAAAAATGGGGAACCACATGTGCTGACTAGCAGGTAACACGTGGGAACTCGGCCTGCAGACCAGAGTTTAAAGATGGAGGTAAGGGTTGGGGATAGCAAGCTGGACATAAGAGGGTCAAAGATTCGATAGGGGTCGAAGAGCAGAGAGAGAGCCGGTGGTCAGGCATCTCCTTATAAGCAGGAGGGTGGGGGCTGGTCCCAGCCTCTGGTTCCATCTCCTGGTAAGTCCGTCCCTAAAAATACCCTATTGGCTGGAAGGTCTAGGGGAGGTGTACCTGAGGGGTGGTCAGTACTGAGAGCTAGAAACTTACTCATGTCTGACACCTGGTAGCAGCTAGGATGAGTCACCAGGCTGATTTCATTGTCTTCTTGATGGCATTAGCCAGGCTGCTGATGGCCATCAATTAGTTACCAGGCAACGATGAATAGTCTCTGCCAGGGCTACGTGACACCTTGCAGATGAGGGGGAAGGGAAAGAGGCTGCCTGCCTGATTTAGAAGGAACTCTTAATGGCGGTTTTGGAGTTCCTAGTCCTTGTCTTTTATTAAGGCATGTTGCTGTGTTTAGTGCAAAGTGGGTGTGTTCCATTTTCCTTCATGAGGAACAGGCTGGTAACCTATGCTGGGCACTGGAGCTGCTGGGGAGGTCAGGAGAACGTCTCTTGCCTGGGTGCAGTCTCTTCTGGCATCTTGGTGGGGTTACCATGTGCCTCAGTCCCTTAGGTATACACTGGCACAGTTTATTATTTTATTACAGTCCATAAAGAGGCTCAAAAGCCTTGCAGGGCAACACCTTGTTGTTGTTCAGTCGCACAGTCGAGTCTGACTCTTCGCGACCCCATGGACCAGATTATGCCAGGCCCTCCTGTCTTCCGCTGTCCGCTGAAGTTTGCTCAATTTCATGTTCGTTGCATCGATGACACTGTCTACCCATCTCATCCTTTGCCGTCCCCTTCTTCTTTGACCTTCAATCTTTCCCAGCATCAGGGTCTTCTCCAGTGAATGCTCCCTTCTCATTTGGTGGCCAAAGTATTTGAGCTTCAGCTTCAGGATCTGGCCTTCCAGGGAACAATCAGGGTTGATTTCTTTTAGGATTGACTGATTTGATCTCCTTGCAGTCCAAGGGACTCTCAAGAGTAGCACCTTACAGACTAACAAAATTTGTGGTAGGATATGAGCTTTTGTGAGTCACAGCTCACTTCTTCAGATACAGCTAGAATGTGAGTCCATCTTTCCTATATATTGGAAAGTGGAGTGATTTCAGAAGCCAAATGGCATTAGCAGGCAAATGACAATAGCAGGTGTGATTGGATTAGGTGTGATATTCAGGGAGGTAGTAGGCATGGAGAAATCAACATTGGTAATGAGACAGGAAACCTAGGTCTTGATTCAGTTCAGGTGGATGCATTGTCTTAAGCTTATTATCAGTTGTGATTCAGTAGTTTCTCTTTCTAATATCCCTTTGAAATTTATTTCAAAGGAATTTCTGAAATCATTCAACTTTCCAGTAAATAGGGCATATCCTAGCTGCATCTGAAGAAGTGAGCAGTGACTCACAAAAGCTCATACTCTGCCACAAATTTTGTTAGCTTTTAAGATGCTACTGGACTGTTTTCTACTGCTACAAACAGACTAACATGGCTACCCATCTTCATCTATTTCAGAATGTAGTTTGTACACAATCAGTTAACCTGTTATCTGTCCAAAATGTTCTTATTTATCAAAAGTAATTTTATTAAGGGATAAACTGCAGATGATACTTGAAATTCCTTGAGTGGAATGCTGAACATGTAATTTAAAGTTGGGTGCCCTATCTGGATTGGTACTGGAACACTGGGGAAGGGGAGGTGGGTTTAAAACATAGATACACACTGGTTTCCAGGTAAGAACTGGCATCCCTGGGCTACTTGAAGCTGTGGTAGGAAAAAGACAGGTATCTCTGCTTGCAATGCATGCATCCTATCACTCAGCTAAGCAAAGCTGGAAGCTTTCTTTCAGTCTAAAGAATCTCCCTTCAAATTAAGTCCTCCTTCAAATGTGAAGAACTCCATTCTCTTTTCTCTTTTCTACCCCACCCCCCTTTGTGGCACTGTTTATTTAACTTTATTGTCACATGACCATTATTCCCAATGGAGTAAATAAAGGTGGCTGCTCTAGTAACTGCTTTTCTTTGCATTACCAATAATAACTTAAGAAAAACTTAAGAAAAAGTGTAACAATGAAGTAGTGAAGCAGTGGGGTAGGAGTGCATAAGTTTGGTTTTATATGTTCTGAACCAACCAGTCAGATTTTTAGCAGCAGGTTCTAGGGGGCTTGTGCGTATGTGAATTATTTCTTCTTTTATTCCAGTTCTTAATCTGGCCCTGAGGCTTTCATGCACCAACAATTATTCTCGATTTCCTTTCTTTTTCCTTTAGTTAAAGGATGATTTCCCTTTCTTACCCTCCCTCAGAAGCTATTTAATTAAGTCATAAAAAGTATGCCTTCTCTCCACAGAGTTATTAGTAGAATTAAATATACAGAGGTATTCTAATGGTCCTTCAAGCAATTGTGTCTTCATGTAACCTGAGAACCCGAAAGAAATTATTTGGATAAGAAGACACCATAAACTAGATGAACTGTTCTTTAATCTAAACACAGGACTAGAAGATATTGTATGTGGAAAATGACTGTATCACTGCCAGTAGATCCCTTGCTGATTAGATTGTAGTGTTCCTACTAAGATCCTTTTCGTCCGTAATACTGTTGGCACGACAACCCCTACAGCTCATTTATTTCCCATGTTGCTGGAGATAATGTGACCACATGGAAAGAGCCCTTGCTGTGTCTTCTCCCTGTGCTAGCATCTGCCCTTTGGGAGGATTGTAAAGTGCTGGCATGGTAAGTGCCCCAGTCCAGTTTTTTCTATGAGGGCTGGCACTTCTCACTGCAGAGGAAAAGTTGCACTGCATTGGTTCCCACACCACCAGCATAAGGCAAGAAGGACCCTAGGGAGCTATCCATGCTTTGAGTGTTAATAAGAAGTTAGCACTGTACATTGTACCACATAATGTACTTGGCCCAAATGTTCAGACATTTATTTAGGAGACTTCTAGAGTTCCTTCCCATAAAAACAAATACACCCAAAGTACCTTATAGCAACAAAGCAGGCAAAACAATATATAACTATAAAGTCAGTAAATGCAACAGCACATCAAAAACAATAAAAATGCTAGGATAACACTACAGAAAGGCCTTTCAGTCCCAAAAAAGTTTCACCTGACAACAGAACACTATAAAGATAGGACTGTGGGATGGAACTGAACTTCATAAGTTGCAAGTGGTTCCTGAATAGGCCTTCATGCAAGTCCTCATGAAGCATAGAGTTGCCAGCACTATTTTGGCAGATGCTGACTGTATCTGGGGAGGGTGGAGTTTGGGGAGGATGTGATGTCACTTCTGGGTGATACTATAGGAATTCCCCCGATTTCTATGGTAAAAATTCCTTGACTATCATTGTGGAGGCTATTTCCCAGCTATTTGTTCTTCCACTCCTTGGTGTCTTGAGGGTGGGTGTTGGGGCTGAGAACAAGGGTGTTCCACCACAATCAGTGAGCAGAAGTTAGCAGCAGAGAAGAAGAGTCTGGGTTTTTTTTTTTTTGGGGGGGGGGCAGAACTAGACATGATTTTGCTGGGATGTTATCACTTTGTATAAGATTGGAAAACTATGTATATAAAATTAATAATAACACAGGGGGAATGAAAGTTAATATAACTAGCATTATTGTTATAATTATATTGTTATTGCAGGTTTACATCATTCATTAGCAAGATAGGACAAGATGGTTACCAGCTATGTGGCCTCTCATTATGAGTGTCCAAGTATACAAATTAGCTAGTGGCTCTGGCATGTTTTTCTCCCCATAAGAACAGCTCAGATCTAGAAGTAAATCATTGCAGCATGATGCGGGTTATCACCCTGTGTTTGTAGTCAGTCTTCTGCTTCAGTTTAATTGCCAATAAAGAGGGTGACCTGCTCTACGGCTGTGATAGTTGAAGTCCAAAAGGATAGGCAGGGTCAGTGGGGACTGTATTCCGCGCCACAAGAGATGATACTTTCTAACTGAATTTCCCTTTGTCTTCCTGAAATCGGCTCCCATAACATCCTTCCTTCCCCAGCAACCGGGAAAAAAGTCTTAAGTTGGTTGTTATCTTTCTTTCTCTTTAAGGGGGTGAAATTAATAATACACTACCTAAAATATCTCACAGGGTTCAGAAAAAGTGTTCAGATTCAATTAATTGATTAATTAATTGATGTATATGCTTGGAGATATATATGTAAAGCTGTTGAGTAACTATGACCATATTTGGAACAAGAATTTACTTTGAAATGAAATAGCTCTACCAACAGATAAACATAATCTGGTAGCTTGAACCATTAATGAAAATATAAATCTCAGGAAGGGAAAGGAGAAATGTTTACAATTGTGGCAGGCTTTAAAAAGAGGACCTTATATACAAGTGTTAACAGCTGCCTTATTGCTCCCCCCTCCTTCTTCTCTTAAATTATTTCAGGTTTGTGAGTCATGATGCAAGAATCTGGAACTGAGACAAAAAGTAATGGTTCAGCCATTCAGAACGGTGCAAGCAGTGGCAACCACTTGCTAGAGTGTGGCCTTCGGGAAGGGAGATCAAACGGGGAGACACCTTCTGTAGATATCAGTGCTGCAGATCTAGCTCACCTTCAGCAACAGCAGGTACCGTAAATTACATTATACCTTTTCCCACTAAAGGGGCAAGAAAACGAACAAAGCATTTAATTGCATTAAAAAACCCCAGCGCGATGCATTCCCCTGTAAAGTAAATACTTGGAAAAGTGTTTTTTTGGACTGCTTGTTTTCTGTTTGTGTGTACAGTACTGCAAACTTTGAATTGGGGGGAAGTAATGCAAATATAAAAAAGAAAGTTAATACTTATGGCTTGGTATCGCCTTTTAAAAATTGACTCATCAGAAAGATACAAGGTCTGTATCTTGATTTTGATTTCTTTTTTTTAATACAAAATACAGGATTCAAAACAAAATACGGGATTCAAAACAAAACCTTTGGCAACAAATGGTTCTGTTTTATAAGTAGAAAATATCATGCTGGATATTCTTGTAGGTACTGGGATTCAGTAAATGATGAGAGTGAAAGTAATATTGTTATTTTGTAAAAAATAAAAAAAGTTCCTTCCTTATCGTGGATCACTAAAAGGGTCAAAACGAAGTTTTTTTCATGGTTCACAAATATGTTTATAAGTAAAGCCTTGCTCTTCTGTAACAGTTACAGCATTCTGAACATCTCTTAAAGAAGCCTTTGGCTGCTGTTTATAGAGATTCTTCAGAGTGCATGACAATCTTGTCAGCAGGTTGTTGTACAGTATTAAAAAAACAACTATGAAAACACATTTTATAAAGCAAGAAGGCAGCTTTGCTATTTTTTTCCCCTGGGGTGGAAAAAACCTCCCTGGAGCTCCACTACAGTTAAGAATTCTGAGATTTGCATGATGCTAAATGCAATAGGCAGTTATTTCAGTCATTTTCTTCCTATAGGTTTCTTTACTTGAAGTGAGAATACAATCAGTGAGAAAATCACAGCCATGCTGAATTCATTACTGCAGTAGTCACAAAAAACCATGGATAAAATTTCAATAAGTGCAGGCCACAGTTGAGTAAACAGTTGCACTGAAACTTAATTCCTGTTGACTTTTCCCTCATTCTTCGCCAGGGGCACATTCTGAATCGTAGTGCAAAGACAACAGGGGTTACAGCTTTGATTAATATAGGACAGTGAAAGGGAATTAGAATGGTAAAATATGTTGGCACCATGCAGGACACAAAAGCCTTCTTTCTGAGAGCCTTCATATTAAAATGAGCTCACACTGTACAGTGTGAGCATAATGCTGGCTTTTTTTAGAGGAGCTTTAGTCCCATCTTTTTGTTGGTATATATGGGGGGGGATCTGTAGACAATTACCCTACTTGTGAAAAATGCAAAGTCTGGCTGTTATATCTGTTCTCACCAAATATTAATCAGCCGTTAGGGATATCGCCTTCTGGCCACTCCATGATCAAGGCCCCTCCAGAATCAACCAGAGGGGTCACTGTTGAATGAAGTGATACCTCAGTTGTGAGTGTAACGTATGGCATTACTCAGCGACAGCTCATTTGGGTGCATAAGGAGAGGCAACAATGCATTTCAAAGAGAGTGCCTTACAGACCAATTCCATTGTCTGGCCAAACCAGGTAGATAGGCTGCTTTTCTATGCCCTGAATATAAGACGCTGAAATGGCAAAATAATTTCCATCATACATGAATTTCACCAAATTCACAGAAACAAGTCAGTAGCACTGTATGTTTCACCTTTTCCTCACCTATAAACCATGTGTTTAGCTCACAGTCTTTTCCTTCAACTTCCATATTCTTTCCTTTTAACCATGGTATTTTGTTTTATTGAACAAGCCATTTCACACTCTAATGGCATATTCATTCTTACGCATTTGCATGCATATTTATTTTTGAAGCAGGGTAATATCTAAACTGCCCTCAGAATTCATGCAACAACACAGGTCGCTGCGGTTTCCAGATTTTCTACTGCTAAATGCTGAAAAGAAAAGAAAAAAATGCTGTTTTCAAACTGCTAATGCAAGCATACAACATACAGCATAATGTTTAGATGTTTCTCCCTATACAACATATGCTCTCAGGTCACTTAACAGAATGCTTGATATAAAATGCTCATTCAATAAATGTGAATGGCTGTTAAGTAAAACTGCTGTTTCTTGGCAGCATTGCAGTAAAAACTCTTTATTCCCCCCTTTCATTTTGACAACTGTATTGCATTGTCTGATCTATCAGAAAAAGGTACTTTTTGCCTTGCTACTTTGTCAAGCATATTGTTAATATACATCCTCATTACAAGTACCAATTCAAGAGATATTTTGATCGACTCACCTATCTAGATTTTATGGTTGCTCATTGTGTGTTTAGTGAACATGGGATTGTGGTGCTACTGAGGTTTAGCAAAGCGAGTCAAGCATTCCTGTGAGGATGGTGGCAGGGGAAAAAAAACACTAGGTGTATTAATTTCAAATGTATACATATTATGTCAGACAAACTGAGAATCACATTTTCACATTTCAATGGCATGGATGCTTATACTGTTGGCATGACACAGCTCTTTGCTACAAAACTACAAAAAGGTTTGGAACACCCCAAATTAGGATATGCAATCCTAAGGTTCCAGATAAGGCATACTGGCTCAATTCATTATCATGTTTGAACTAAGTGTAGCATAGAACCCAAAGCAGGGTTTGAGTCACTTATTTGCTTTCTCTGCTCAATACTCTTGTTTCTATGATACATGGAGTTCCAGGGGCACAGTAACAGCTGTAACAAAGGCTTGTCAATTCAGATATTGTTAACACAAATAATGATTTACAAGCCCACTTCAAACAAGGTTGGTTGACTCTGCTTTGCTAATTATGAACCAAGGTTTGTCAATTTAGACATCACTCCAAACCATAGTTAAACTTCTTGAACTGTGATTTAGTGTAGTGTCAGAACTGAGCTACTATGTTGTACTTTCACATTATGGAATCATCTCCACACAATTTTCACATTTTTGACACCAGAAATATATTGAAAGGATAAGTTGTATCCCTACTGGAATAAATAAGTTGCATGGCATAGACTTCTGAAATGCAAACTCTTTCATAAATTTTAACCTTCACTGCATATTTAAGTCTAGTACTCATGGGGGTGGGGGAGTTACATACAAAGAAAATAAATATATTTACATGTAGTCTGTTTCCTGTCATAAAATATACATTAATCTGAACATAAGCGAACTTTTAGGCACTTCTGCAGATGTCATTCATGGGATGGGACCTTGTTCCAGTATTGCTTTTGCATGCAGGAGCATGCATATTTACTAAGAATAGAGAGGGAAAGAGGTATATGCTCATCTAAGAAAAGGAGCTCATCCATTGCTTTCCCTCTGTCTGACTTGCATAGAAGAAGGGGTTCAGACAAGGAAAGTCATCATGTAAACTATAGGAAGAAGTCAGATATTACAAGCAGTCATATCATAGATTGTCACAAGGCTGGTTTTTCCTGCTGGACTCTTCTGGCCCTGATTACTGGGTTCCTTGAGCCCAATTCTGCTTGTTGGCAATGTAGTTAGACAGGCTTTGCATCAGAAGTTTCATATGCTTTCATAAGTCTGCACTGCCATGGCTATGGGCTTTCCATTATGGCTGATTGCTCCTTCCTGACTCCTGATGCCCAGTTTGTTTGCATCCTGAAGCCCCAGCTTGCTTGTCTATTCCCTGGAGGATCACAGTCCTCCCCATTTTTCACCATGAGTCATCAATAGAATTCATATGAGTATGTTTCTGTTTGTAACCCAAAGTATGAGCTATTGAGGACTCAGAATTTAGTTCAGTGTCTGGTGCACCTATTGGCTTAACTATATCTCTTGGCCTCAGTGATGAGCCTGCTTGGTACTTGTGATAGATATTTTTCTTAATCAGCATTGTAAGAAGTTTATGGGTTTTGTGGTTTGAAATCACCCTGTTGGGAAACAGCTAAATGGGCCCTGATTAAAATTGTGTTCCATTTTATATGGAATACTGTGAATACTGTGACTGATTTTATCTGTTTTATTTAAGAAATTTAACATTAAGAAACTTAACATCATATTGTCAACAAGCACAAGTGTTATAACTGAACCTTTTTGAAAAGTATTGGGAGGAAGTCAGAGGCAGAGTTTAAACCTGTGAATTGTATGCCAGAAAATGAGAAGAAGCTAGGCACCTTCTGACACAACTCTTTAAAAAGTCATGTATGAATACAACTGGTGCAAGCAGTGTTGTCTAGGAAGGACGATGTGTATATCTATTTCTAACAAAGATTAGCATTTTCTGGACCATGTGTGTATTTTTGTGTCACATGCTTTTCACACAGCCTGTGAGACTACGTTAAGAGAGCAATGTTGGCACCATGGTTTAACAGTGTAATGGAGGAAGCAGCCTTCAGTATCAAGATGGAGCCAGACTATTCCACAGTGGATCCAGAACTGGGAAATCTTTGTTTCTGGGGAGGCATCTGTTCTTGATCACAGACAGGGTCCTCTGAGAAATGATGCCAAGGGTATAGACCTCCTCCTTTGCTGCCAGACCAGCCTTACCTAGTTAGCTTGAAACAGAGTTTCAACAGCCATTTCTGGAGCATGGTAACAGCCATTTCAGTTTTATTTCCTTTTTTCCTTTCCCTACTGCACCTAGTCAAGATAAATTAGAAGCCATGGGGTAAGGAGAATCAATAGCACTGAAACTAAGTGTGGAAGCACGTTCCAATGGATGCATCTCTTTGTCACTTGGGTTTGGTGTAGGAGAGCCAGTTTCGTGTAGTGGTTAGGAGCGCAGACTCTAATCTGGGAGAACCAGATTTGATTCCCCACTCCTCCACATGCAGCTGCTGGTGTGACCTTGGGTCAGTCATAAGTTCTCTGAAAGCTGTTTTCTCAAGAGCAGTTCTCTCAGAGCTTTCTCAGCCCACCTACCTCACAGGGTTTCTGTTGTGGGGAGAGGAAAGGAAGGAGATCGTAAGCCGCTCTGATACTCTTGAGTGAAGGCTGGGGTATAAATCCAACTCTTTTTCTTTGTCTTCATCTCCTCCTTCTCATCTGTGTCCTTCCTTCCCATGGTAGGGAGGAAACTAACATTTGATTGCTCATACCAGGAGCAATAGCCAACCACATTTGTATTGCTTAGTTCAATCTATGGCTTCCCACCACAGCTGTTTAGCTATGGCTGCTGTCTTGGAGGGGAAAATTCCAACAATGGAGCATGTTGGAATCCCAAGCCTGTAGAGGAGACATCATGCCACACACTGCCCCAAGACCACAGTGCGTAACCTGGGAGAATTTAGAAGAACATTGTTTTCCTCGTTCTCAGGTTTGTCCAATGAAACAACTCATTCTGATTTTCTGTTGTTTGTTAAGACACCAGTCTAAAAGAGATATATGTCTCTATGTCTACAGGAGGGGCAAAACAAAGGAGAATCATGTAGATAACAGGCACAAAGGGATTTTTTTATATGAAAAAAATAATAATAATTGCAATCGCACCAGGAGTCTCCCAGGAAAATAGGGTAGAAGAGGGAATGAGGGTCATTCCCCTAAACTCATGTTCCTATTTGTCCATGAGCAGATTAATCAAGTAGACTCTGTGTCAACAATTTGCCACAATAAGAATCAGAGTTGCAGTGTTCCTTTTACTGGATTGAAGCGGTTTGGAAAAATCATAGAATGCTGTATGGAGCAGGAAGAAGGATAAGATGTCTCTCCTCATCCTGAGAGCCCATTTCTTCCAGAACTATTCCATTGTGATTTCAGTCCATCTCCATAATCCAAGATCTTTAAAAGTTTACAAACCCAAGTGGCTATCAAGTAAGACCTCTAGAAGTGTTTGATCTATCAGCATTTCTCCACAAGCTTCCAAAGGGGATAACAAAACTTATCATGCATGATGTCCAAAGTATCTCAAACTGTTTGAATTTCTGGGAGGGAAAGAACTATCAAAGAGGTCCATTCCCTCGTGCCTACTTGCCCACTTTTCACTTCCATGAGTGTTCAGCTTGATTTCCCAGGCAGTTGGTACCAGTATGCAACACAGCTGGTATCTCTGCCCTTGTTCTACCTACCAGCTTGTTTAGACAGCACATCATGTCTGTTACCTTCTCACTAAGCAGGCATGTACATTTTTGGCAATGGGGACAAATTTCAGTGTTGTGCCCTTCTCCCAGACACAAAAGGGAGTTCCATGCCTATTGGCAGCAGTTGGCACCCCCCCCCTTAGTATTCTGTGATCAAGGCTAAAGGACTGGAGAGACATAATGCTCATATCTAGGTAAATGGATATAAATAAATCTGTGCAAAGAATAATCAGTTGTCTAATTACTAGGGCCCTGCACATTTGTAGAGAGCTTTCCCTCAATATTTGTTAACAATATACATCTATCAGTCCAGTGTTTTGGGGGATCTTCCATTATAGTGATTAAAGCATGGCATATTGCTATGTTCCTCACTATCAGATTTCCCAGCACATTTTAAAGCAGATTTTCCAACACAGTTTTTTGAGGGGAGTATGTAGATGTACTAATTAAATCAACAAAGTACTCATATTATGATCACAACCAAATCATTGTTCCCTTGATAGTAAATAGTGTGTCATATTGCAGATATATGACTTCTTTTAAGACCTCTATGTATTCCTTCTTATGGTAACTACTGAATTGTAAATTGTAGATGGAAGGCAGTAATTGGCACTAAGAGCTCAACTACATTTTACGTTTAGCACACAATTTCTTTTTTAAAAAAAAAAATCTGGTAAACAGCCCATCTTTCCAAAATTACAAGATTGTTGACTACACATTGGTACCGTGCAGGGCATACCTAGTGGTGTCCTAGTGGTGTGTGGAAATACTACTGTTAACACAACTATTCAGTGCAATATTTTCGGGGGGGGGAGGCAACATTGCTTGACCCCTATCCATGATATCATTGGACCCTGCCCAGTAGTCACAGGGCTTAGGATGGGGATTTGGCAACAGCTCAGTGTACTCACGTCCAGTGGACTTAACCAGATAATGTGGGTCATCACAAGGAAGGGTTCAATAGATAATTGGATCACTAGTTAGTGTACGCTAATTGAACACCTGAGTAGCCCTCAGGAACTCATGGTTCCTAAAAAGATGCTGAGTTGTTGGAGGAAAAAAGTTTTGACAAGAAAGTGAAATGCCCAGGAATGCTCTGGCAGCCTCAAATTGCTGGAGGGAAACATCACATCCAATGAAGCGTGAGCCAGTAGATCAGCATGGCCAGGGGCTGTTGTAGGTCATGCTGGACCACAAAAATACGGCCATACAAAGCACAATTTATTTACTGGAATAGATAAAAGAGGTTGGAAGTTTTGGTGCATGTTGTTTTAAAAATGTCTAATAATGACTCTAAAAGAAACTTTGTGCTGTTCTCTGTTAGCTCTTGTGAGGTTTTATGAAAACATCAGCTGTATTAAATGGTTCACTATTATTGAACTGTAGAGAGCTAATACGGCTTCAGTGAAAAAAGATGAGAAGACTGTATTTGAGAAAAGCAACAGAAATGCAAGCAACTCCTCAATACAGAGTGACTCTTTTCCTTTTGTGATAAACAGTGACATATGAGTTTAAAATTATCTCCCTTTTTTGTGTATTTTTTTACCATTTAACTCCCAGTAACTAGGGCTTTGTGAACAGATTCTCTACATTGATTATAAGATACATTTTGCAAAACTGTCCAAGTTTTATCAGTGTTCTTTTAAAGAAAAAGAAAAAAACACAAACATGAATGCATTCACACACATATGCACACACAAACAAATTGGTGTTCTGTAAGTTCTTGCACTGATTAAACAAACCACTGCTGAGCTGGCACAACTGGCAGTGTTTATAGTTTGCCCGATTAAATGGATTGTGCTTTTAAGGTGATGCTCAGATGGTTTGATAAAAAAAAGGTTAGGGGGTGAACGGTTTTATGACAAAGTAGAATAGCACTGCATACGCAAGCAGTACGTAGAAGAACAAAACGGAAGTTTATACAGCAAAACAGCACTTTGACACAGGGAAAAGTTTCCTTTCATCACTTTATCTTTGAACTGCAGCTCAGTGTAGCGGCGAAAGAGTCACACGTAATCTTTTGAAGACTTGCATTAAGTTACTGGCTTAATGCGTACACGAGTTATAGTTAAGGAGAATTTAAATAAGGCATTCTACATTTTGTATTTTCCTCTGAACTTGGTTTTCAAGCTGCATCTCTCAGTTCTAAAATAAATGACAGTTAAGCTAGAATTCCCTGGCAGGCACAGTACTGCCAAAACACTTTATACTCTGTGCATAAGGCCATAAGCGAGTGATTGGTATCCCTCCCTCTGTCAATACATTCAGTAACATTCTAGGGATAATATTCAAGTAAACTGCTCTTTGGACTCTGTATACAGATTTCATAGGTTACACTCAAGCCTTACAGTTGCAGTATGTATTTGAATAGATTACCTCAGAAGGTACTGTTGTATTAATAATGGAGCTGAGACATGGTTGGCTTTCCAAGTGCTTAATTAGTTTCAGCTAACTCTCAAACAGGTATATCTTCTTGGTGACATCATCTACTCTACTCATGCATACTTGATTAACTATTTCTATATAATCTCTTTCTGTGGAAGATTGAGATATGTAATGGAAATGTGTTCAATCTTTGCTTATAAATCATTTTTCAGCCTCTAAAAACTTCTTAAAACCATTAATTAGATCTTATCTTTTGGACTACAATTAAAGTGTACTCTGATTTCATGTGATAAGAAGTAGGAATGGGATGAAGGTGCTCTCAAGTATTCCGGAGGAGTTCCTTTTATTTTTGCACTGCACTTGAGGGGTTTCTGTATGAGCTTGGACGTCACCTGATGCTCTCATTTCTGGAAGCTGATTTTTGGAAGCAGTTTCTTCTCTGTCTGAATGGTTATTCGGCTTCCCCATTACTACAACTGAAGAATGGACAACATGGTATAGACTGAATATCAAAGTCAACTTCAGTGTTCAGAAGGATTGCTGAAACATTGTGTCCCGTTATTTGTTCTTAAAATGGAGGGTATGCCATGACAAGTAAATATGCTCTTTGGCACAGTAACCACTTTTATTCTTTGGTAATGCTTTGTAGTTTTTATGTTTCCAAGTAACAGGAATAATAGTCTGTGACAACATTAAACAGTGTCTTTCCAGGTAAGTAGATCAGCTGGCATCTTCTGTAAATGATACGCTAGTGTTTCAGTTGTAATATAGGCCCCTACTGAGACTGGTTGGCATTGAACATAAACTTGGCACATAGCTACTCAGGACTCTATGTTCTTATTTATAGAAGCCCATCAACTTGTCTAGCAAACTTGTGGATAGTGCCCTGATAATTTTGGTGAACCTGTTCTAAAATGCCCTGCTGTAATGATAGTAGAATCTTTACTGTGTTTTGAAACATTAATATGTTGATTACATGAAGGATGTGTTTCTCATGTCGATGTTTTGACCTGTCTTTTTGACATTTTGTTCTGTCTTCTGTAATAGATATCTATATTACAGAGATTGATTGATTGATTGATTGATTGATTGATTGATTGATCGATCGATAGACAGACAGACTCAAAGGTTATGTTGTTTGTAGTGTCCATACCCGTTTGTAGATAAACTGGTAACAGTATTCCCTCTGAAATCAAATCCTAATAGATAGCAACTTTTTATTCTTGAAGTAATTCACCAGAAGATAATGGTGCTTGTAAGTCATTAATTCTTTACCAAAGAAGTGTACAGTACTACAGTCCTGTAAGTTAATTTTGACATCTGGAGGAGAAATCTGTGGATCCTTGTAAGAAGTTCATTATTAGGTTTGTTTATCTCCAAGAAGGGTGATAACAGGCTTATAGTTGTAGGACAGATGTCGAGCTAACAAGGTGTTCACTCTTACTTACACATCTCTGTCATTGCACTAACATTTTTGTTTGTCTGTGGTCTTTATGTTTCTGCTGGTGTTTGTGCTATTCAGACAGATGTAACATCCCTTTCATTCAATACTATGAAACATCTATGGCAACGTGCCTATGGAATGTACTCATAAGCTTGGATTCAGTGGAAAATTTCCATGGAGGAGTTTTGCTGATTCCACCATCCCACTGCAGACCTCCAACTCCTTTCTCATGCCATTCCTGGGAGTTCCCCATCCCCAGGAATAGTGCTTTGGAGACATTTTTGGGTACAGTGGGAGGGGGAGGAGAGGAAATACTCTACAAATGGAAATTATCCATAGAATCTTAGTGAGCTAGTACTGAGGATGAATTGGGTATTTTTTTGATATCATTAAAAGCTGACTGCAGAGGTTATCTCCAAACTCATGTTTTCTTGAAGTGTAATCTAGCATTAGCACTATTATAGTATCAGCAGCATGACAGAGAACACCTTCCAGGCCATATCCCATTTGTGACATCCAAAACTGGAAGACTTCCAGGGCATGATGATTCAGATGATTCCTTCGCTGTGGGAATCTGCCAGAACCTTCTTTGTGCTCCCTACAAATTGTCTGTGGGGGCTCCATCAAGGAAAGGATTGGCTGCAAACATATTTTTCCAGCTATGTCACATCAAAATCTTGTCATTTGATTTTGCCACAGCCTTTGTCCAAGCATAGCACTGTGAGGGCTCTTCAGGCCTTGTTGTTGTCATGGATCTATCCCCTCCTGCGACTTAGCTCAGTTTCTGTCACCAACTACCACTGGACTTGGTGCTTCAGCTGTGGCACTCAGGGGGCGTCATTTGTGAGAAATCTTTTTTCCTGCTGCCTATTCTGGCTTTTCACACTATAACTGCCACTCCCCCCTTCAGTGTTGTTGAGGATCCAGTTTCCCATTCTAGTAAATAAACTGTATTATTTTAGCTTCAGAGTAAGACCCATTAATCACAGTTATCACTGCCATGGGAAGAGCCAAGGCTGAGTAGTAGAACATCTATTTTACATGGAAAAGATCCCAGGATCAATCCCAGCATCCCCAGTTAAAAGGACCAGGCAGTAGTTAATGTGAAAGACCTCTTCCATGACCCTTTGGAGGACCACTAGCAGTCATTAAGTAATACTGACCTTGATAGACCAATGGTCTTAGTATAAGGTAGCTTCAACTTTTATTAGAAGGAGTGATAATTCCATGTCTGCTTGAGCTGTACCAAATATGTAGTATGGCTGTAACTGCTGCTCCAGTATCTGTTACGAAGATAATAATTGATGTGTATCTCTATCATCCAGACTACTATGTCAGACAAGAGTTCAGGAAGTTCTAGAAATACAATTTCTTCAACCTATGATATTAGTCTGCAACCTGATAGACTTCTCTGAGTGATCAACACATTGCTTCCTGGTAGCCCTTCTTTCTGAGTCTTTGCTATGCTGTTTCCATAGTGGGACAGGTAGCATAGGTATGTACTGGATTTTTGCCATATCTCCAGCATTGTCCTTTGAATACCTGTTTTGTTCATTGAAGTAGAGACCATTCATTGTACTTGCTTATATTTGTGTCTGCTTTTTGCTTCCCGTTGCCTTATGCTTTCAGTGTGCAGAGCATCTAAATCTGTTACCTTCAGATTAGGCTTGATTAGGCATTTTAAATTTCTCCTTGCTGCTGCTTGACCAATTCAGACTGGTAAATTTATGTAATAATCTTGTGAAGCCTTAAGCTGGACCCAGTTGTAATTGCTGTGACAGCTTAACATCACATATACCTAGACTAACCTTGATGAGGTCTTCAGAGGAGGTTTCCATAGTCAACAGATACTTCCAGGTTATTCAGAGGCTTAAAAATGGCTTTAGTTTGTGAGGACCCTTGACTGCAAAGTTTAATTAAGGCCCAGTTTTGTTTTGTTTTTTGAGTTTTTTTGGTTGTTGTTGTTGTTGTTTCCTGTGAACTGCTTAGAGAAGCGTTATGCCAGTTTACTGAATAGTGTGCTCTTCAAGGAGTGGGACTGACATCAGGATTCTGTTTGTTGCTCTGTAGAATAGATTTTATTTACTTGGTAAGGTTGAGGATTTGTATGTAAATGGATAGCTTCTCAGAAGACATTGAAGTACCCAGTCTGTTTAAGTCACATTTGAAAATAGTGGAAGTCAGCTTGAGTTTTTGAGTATCATGTTGTAGAGAACAGGCCAGCTGACACTTGTCAGGTCATTCCAGCACTGTTTGTTTGTAGTGCCTTTATGGCCTGGCTTTGGTTTGTACTTCTACTACTATGATATTTCATGTCCTGAGTTTCTTAATTTTTTTGTAAAGCAATTGGGTTTCTTTTAAGTTGCAGAATCCATTTGTATGGTTTATTCAGTGTCAGAATTCACATGTTTCTGGTATCATGTACTAGTAACACCACTGAGACAGGTATGGCTTTTACAACAATAGTATTAAAATTAGGCTCTAAACCAGCTCTACTACTGAACAGAAACCAGTCCTTTTTACTGCTTGATTGCATGAGGTCTTATCATATTTCAGTGTCGTCTACTGGGCTGGGAAGATCGTTGTTACACTCGGGTAAAAACTAAAGGCAAGACCAGGGTTACTACATCCAATTCCCCCTTTAAAACCAAACTAACAAACTAGGTAGCCTAATTTACATGTATTGCAAATAACTTCCGAATTAGACAGAGGAATACATTAATTTGAACATTTTTTCATCAACAGAAAGAAACACAATAATTGGCAGAGGAGTAGCAAAAATATACTTTAACATTAATTTATCTAAGGAAAAAGTGGTGTCTCTCTCCTCTTCTGGCTACCTTTCCTCTCTGGGTCTGAAAACGCAGCAAAGTATGCCAGGGAACAAAGCAACAGATGTGTTCTACTTTCTCTGCTTTTCTACTCTAGCACTATGTTGCCCTGCACCTTTAATTATGCAAATATTGAAATTTCAGCTTTGATTTTTCTCCCGGATCTTGAACCCTTGTTGGTTATATACCACTAGCCATGTGCAGATGACTCATCTGCGTATTGATTCACCATAGAGGAAGGATGAGTGAGCCATTAGTGTGCTGGCCCTTTCCCCCACCTCCAGCCAATCATTGAGTTGTCTGCCCAGTGCAAACACACAGTGAAAAGCAGTGTCACTGATTACAGGAAGGGGACATGCATGTGGGCACTTTTTCTTTTCTTTTGGCCCCCCGTAGGGGATTTTTTATTGCTCTTGCTATAAACTACAACGAAATTGGGGAAGAGAACTACAAACTAAGGGAGAAAGTAAAGAAAACCCACTAAAAACCCAAGAGATGGTGATCATACATAATGCTTATAAAATTAGCTCTTACCTGAAAGTTACAATACAAATTCATTGAATGTGGTCATCTGAAAGTGTAATTAAACTAAAAGAAACCTTGAAACTCCCTCTTATCTGACTTCGTAAAGAGCAAAATAAGATATGGTTATACATAATGAAAAATTTTAAGAGATTTCAGGGAGTAAAAACTTTTCATTTTTTGTCCTTTTTCGTTCTCAACCAGTATTTTGTTTTTGAGGCTGCCGCCCCACTGCTGACTCAGAGTCCTCATCGGAAGATTCCACTCCTTCTTCACTTTCTTTGGTGCTGTTATCTTTCTCCTCTTCTTCTTCTCCTGTTGGATGACTATGAAGATGCAAAAACTCTCACACCTTTTCAAAAGAGTCAATTTTTGATGGTTCTCGGGAGCTCGGGAAACCGTGGTCTCCATAGCAGACGCCAAAACAGGAAGCTCCATATGGGCACTTTTTCTATATGTTTGCCCCTTCCAGATAACTTGGTGATCACATGGAGGTGGAGCAGGGTCACCTTGCTTGTGCCCACTCCCTCTGCCTGCCCATATAGTGAGTCAGCAGATGGATGGATCATCCGCTCAGGGCTAAGGACTAAGCACTGCCCTTCAGGTTGGAAGGTTCATAATCAAATAGAATGGCTCGTAATCAACAGAAATAATCCTGTGCATTCCTACTCGAGATCAAGTCAGATTGACAAGAGAGGTATGAGAGAAAATGTGTCTGTATGATGGGGTAGTCCCATGAGCTACAATAAATAGGGATAGGCTTGGTGCTTTTGCCACTGGTACAAAATAGTACATTTCTTTTTTTTTTAATCAATAGATTCCATTTGAAAATGACATACTGCCAAAGTTTTAACTGGTATGATCAGAATTTAATCCATTTGCCCAGTTGCTAGGGAAAGAAATCCTTTCGAGCCATTCTTGCTGTTGGTCACAAATGCATGCTTTCTAAGGCATGTCTGTGCATTAAAGATGTCACATAGGAATGGAAATTTGCACCTGCAGTATAGTCATTATGCATCTCTTGGAAAGGCTGTTATGTTGCGAATGAACACGGGTTAATGAAGGGTTGGATCCAAACTAAAATTTCTGTCAGTGGAATGGAACTTTCTTCCCATCCATGCTAGTCCACTGATCTCTATAACATGCTTTTCTTGGTGAATAGGAAACCTATAAGGAATGACATGAGGGGATCTGCAGCAAGAATGGGGAATCAGTGGAAATGGTTAATTTATTCTGGGTCCAGTCAGAAAACTACAAGATATAACAAACAACTGCAACCAGGGAGGAAGGCCAATAAGAGTTTATTGGGAGTATGCCAAACAAAACAAAATGTCTTCACTCAGTGATGGAAGGCTGATTCTCAGATTGCCACCAGTCTGGGGCACCCAAAACAAGGCCTCCAAGGATGACTGGAGTGGACAGTAGGTCCATATGGTTGAAGGTGGTGCTTAAGGTATATTGGCCCCAAGCACACTGAATCAGGCCCAGAAATTGGGAGCCAGAGTAGATGGAACAAGACTTAAATGATATGGTCCCTATAACCCACTCCAGTCAGCATTCTGGCCGCAGCATTCTGTACCAACTGTTGCAGCCCAATTTAGAGCGTTTTGTGACAATCAGATCTAGATGTTAACAGGGCATGCACCACTGTAACAAGATCTTTCCCACCCAATACTGTGGAGTCTTCTGAGCAAAGATTCTACTTTGTGAGCTACTGGCATTAAAGTTGTGAGTGAGCAATTTGGCTCACTGCATAAATTAGTTTGCTCTGGAACCATCCTACCTAAGCTAAGACAAAAATGTGTGAGCCAGAGGCTAAAAAACTGTGCGCTAGCTCACACTAATTCAGCTTAGAGGGAACACTGGTGTCATCTACATTTTGGTGACACCCTAGCCCATGCCTCTGGGCAATCTGAGCAAGGGGGTGCATATAGATGTTAAACAGCATTGGGGAAAAAGTACCGCCCCCTGTGGTACTCCACATATCAGTGGGTGCCTTCAGGACAGCTGTTCCCCTAGTGCCACCCTTTGTCCCCGACCCTGAAGGAAGGATGCAAGCCATTGCAAGGCAAGCCCCTGAACTCCAGAGTTGGCGAGGTGGTGGATCAGTAGCTGATGGCTGACCATGTTGAACACTGCTGACAGGTCTAACGACAACAGCACTGCCAATCCGCCTCAATCCAGGTGCCTCTAAAGGTTGTCCGTGAGGGCAACCAAATAGGGCAAGTTGGAAACCGGCCAATAGTTGGCCAATTCGGCTGGATCCAAAGATGGGTTTTTCAAGAGGTGATGGACCACTGCCTCCTTAAGTGTCCCAGGGAACAGCCCCTCCAAAAGTGACCTGTTAATAATCTCCCCTATGGCACCCCAAAACCCATCACTGCCAGCTTTCACTAGCCACGATAGGCATGGATCAAGGAGACATGTGGTGAGGCGTACATCCAGGATCAATTTATCAACTTCCTCTAGGCTGAGTGGACTGAAGTGATCCATAACCTGACTAGAAGACATGCATGGAGCCTCAAGTTCACTCACTCACTAAATACATAGATGTTTTATGTAATTCCATAATTCTTCTAAATCCCCTCCTTTACAGAATCAGAGCAGCCACTGTGGCTGTGATTCAAGGGACGGATCTGGAGTAAGGGGAAGGGAAGGCTCATCAGACCATTTCCCCACAGGTGATCTTCGGCCCAAGCTGTTTATAGCCTCACAGAGGAAACTTTTGAGATATACAGGGCATACTTTAGAGTTCTCTGTTTGACTTTCAGGTTTAACCACAGTCTACAAACTGTCATTTTCCAGCACCTCGCATTAACCCAGTGCTGGATAGACTCCAACCCATGCCTCCTCCTGCAAATCTACTAGCCTTAGTGCCTGTCAGCAAATAGTTTCCACTACTGGAATAAGAGGGAAAAGGTTACAAACTGTGTGGCAAAGGTTTTATAGTTCCACCGATTCTGATGGTTTTTGGCTTATTAATCTTTTCCACTGGGTGGCTTACTTTATATTAATTAGTGGCATTTAATAGTTCAGTATGTCATTGGAGTTACCTACAGTCTCCAGAGAAAAATGTCCTGTCCTTTTAATAGAGGCTTAATGTGTGGAAATAGGCAGCTGAAGCTTTTCATGGCATAGAGGTAAGAACAATCACCTGGTAAATAACACCCCGCTTAGCCTCTATTAAAGAAACAGGAGCAGGTAGTAAACATCTTGGGAAGAAACTATGCCCACCTTGATATTAGTGGAGAATTTGTTTCTTTCACCACGATTTTCATTCATGCAATTTTTAAGTCAAAACCCACTCTGGTTTCTTGTGCCAGTGCAAGTCCATTGAGCTGAAGGGTTGCATCAGCAAAGCACTTTTCCTCACCCACCTTTCCTTTTCACCCAGGGTTGAATGGAGGATGGCACGATGTAAATCTAATAACTTTTAATCTGAAAGTTATGTAGTGATATATAAATAAGACATGATTATCAATTTTATGTTCACTGAAGGGCATACTATACCTTTCTCAAAAGCAAGAAAATTGTGTGCAAAAATGTCTTTTACTTCTGTGAGGTAAAGCTGTAGCTTTGAGAACTTGGAAATATAAAAAAATCTAAACTAAAAGAAAAAAATGAGTTATGGTAGAATTTGGACTATTCTTCATCACTTTAAATATAGCTCACAGGACTTTAAGCTGATTTTCGTTACTTCCAGTGTACTCCTGTTGTTGTTCAGTCGCACAGTCGAGTCCGACTCTTCGCGACCCCATGGACCAGATTACGCCAGGCCCTCCTGTCTTCCGCTGTCCGCTGAAGTTTGCTCAATTTTACACAAGTTTGCTCAAGTGTACTCCTATGCAGAGCTAATTCAGTCTAAAATCACTGAAGTAAACAGATTTAGACTGGAGTAACTCTGCATAAGACTGGTCTGTTCAGCTTTTTTCTCTTGCTGGAATATCTTTACATGATCAAAGTTTAAATTACCTTTCCCCTTGGGGAAAATATTCCTATTGTTGATTTTTATTTATATCTCACTTTTCTCCCTTAGGGATCCAAAACAGCTTACACATGGTACAATGTACACTATGTTAACTAAAGTATTATTTAGTTCAGACACATTGCTACAGAAGCCAAGCATCCTCCTATGATGAAGACAGATGTTTCAAAATATGTGCCCACTGCAGTCACAAAAGCAATGCCTCCTGTGCTCTTCTGAAGTTCTTCCTACTCCAGTGAACTGGAGGAAAACCAAGATTAATGGACATGACTTTAGGGATCTTTACTCTGGAGTGTAAAAAAGATTCCATGCAAACATTGTAAGGTAGTTCAGTATTATTATTCTCCTGTTACAGACAATGCTCTGTGTAAACTGTGGAGTCTTGTGAGAAAAAATTCTACTTTGTGAGCTACTGGCATTAAAGTTGTGAGTGAGCAATTTGGCTACTGCATAAATTAGTTTGCTCTGGAGCTGTCCTTCCTGAGCCAAGACAAAAATGTGTGAGCCAGAGGCTAAAAAATTGTGAGCTAGCTCACATTAACTCAGCTTAGCGGGAACACTGATTACAGATGAGCACTGAGCCTGAGCGACTCTCACAAACATGCATTTGGAACTCTGGGGAAGGGGATGGGAGTGGCTGGGTAGGAGAAGAGTTGTAGGAAAGTTGACCACAGGGAGAAGACTAAGCTCCCTTTCTCTCCCTTGCTCTCTGAACTGAAAAGAGAAAGTTTTGGGCTTTGTTGCATGTATTGTGTGTAATATTTAATTATCCTCAGTTTTCTTCAAAAAGTGATTGGCTAGGTTGTATATCTTCAAGGAAGATTTTTTCCCCCCTTAATAGTACAAGCATGCATGTATTTAAGACTGTGCAATACTGCCCTCACTGCTAGCAAAAGATAAAGTCTTACAGTTTTGCTTTCACCAGCCAGCGGTGGCAGAGAGATCCAACTCAGCAGGTGTTTGCCAAACAGGCCCCTGGCATCTGTGAGAGACTGAAACTGATCCAAATATATGGGACACCTCAAATTCACTTTGTATACAAGAAGACTCTTAAGTAGAGCTGAATGCAAGCATTTGCATCTTCAAAGTAGGCTGCAGATATTTTTGCAGACAGCTGGTGGTGACTCAGCCTTCAAGTGGAAAAGGCCAGGTCAGGTAGGCCATTCACTGTTTGGAACAGGGTTGTCCGTCCCTCCCCCCGCCCCCGGTGAGGCTGTGTGAATTTAATACAAATCAGAAAGTTGTCTGTACAGGAAAATAACATTCACTCTGTAAATTGTGAAGCCCTCATGAACAGCTCATTTCACACTGCTTTTAAATTTAAACTCGATTCACACTTGCTCATTTTCATGCTTCAAGGCCCAGGTAAACCAAATATTTCTTGTCAATTAAAATCTACGAAAATAGATTTTTTTCCCCAGGCTTCACTTTGTAAAGTGTAATTTGAGCATTACCATCTGTGTCACTACTTTGTACTTTTTGTTAGCCATTACGATTCTCTCCCTCTCTTGCTTTGTTTTAAGAAACACTAAAAATATTTCATTACCTGCTTATATGGTAAATAATTTATTTATACACACACACATACACAGGTGGTTTCAAGTGATTAACAAGCCATACATTTTGCTTTCATGGAAGCTGAGCCCGCACATGTTAGCTGATCAGTCAATGACTGCAGTATCTGGCAATATCTTGCGTGTGTAAAACAGCTATCAAGGATCACAGAGCTTTTCACATCATTGGAAACTGTACTTCCCATCGAAATAGTAATGTGTGTTCAGGTATGTGTGTTCACATGTCAGTTACCCTACAAATGCACCTGAATTTGAGTCAATTTAAAGGTATTGTGTGTGATACATTTTTCTCCCTACCATCAAGCCAGGGGTAGTTGGCTTGTCCAGAGTTTGCCCACTGTGGAGTCCACTATGTGAATGCTTTAAACTTTCACCGGCATTTGACTGTCCTGCTAGATGTAATAGGATCAGTCTTAAATCCTATTATTTGTCAGTGGAGCATAATATAAGGCTGGCAGAGGAAAAACCAAAAAACAAACTAGAGAGCTTACCTATGTTTTTTTTTTTAAAATCCTACTCTAACAAACAAAATCTTCCCTCCCCTATTGTATTCTCACAACAACCCTAGGAGGTAGTTTAGGCAAGGGTCTATTACTGGATCAAGAGAAGAGATTGGATTGGTTTCGGTTTCGGCGGAGCGAATGGCGGCCACCTCTCGGGACGTTCCTGGAGATGGTTAGCCCACGCGCGGTTGGGGGGGGTCTTCGCACATGCGAAAGACCCTAGTGAGCCTTAGGCAAAGGCTCCGAACCGGGGGCGCTTGGGGAGTAGCCTCTTTGCTGGCAGACAGCCGGGAAATTGAGGCTTTCTCCCCGCCCCAATCGGCCCTGCTGCGTTGTGCCCGTATGGGACTTAGCAACTCCACCGTCTTCCAGGAGTGAAGATAAGCAACATGAATCAAAATAAAAAGAAGAACTGGCATCGAATCGTGAGTTGGAGGTTTACTTTGAAGCGAAAAATGCGACCCCCCCCCCCTGTAAGCACATAAGCGGTTGGGAGGAGGGAGGAATCCCCACCCCCTTTGAGAAACAGGACTTACAAAGGAAAAGTGAAGGGGGGTAAAGGGGGAAAAGTGTTGGCGAAAGTACCTTTGGGGTTTCATTGAAGATCAAGAGCAGGCTGGTCTCCTGAGAGACGCGGCATGAACTTTGATAAAGTAAACAAACAGGGAAAATGTCAGCGTTCAAAAAGGTCCCACAAAAGCCGGAAAAGAAGGAAGGAGGGACTTCCGGTCCGGGCAGCCCCCCCCCAGAGCCTGCTGTCAGTCAACAGAAAAGCGAGCTACTGCACCCTCTGCTGGAGCAAATTCAGAAAATCAGCGAAACTTTGACTAACATGGAAGGTGTTCTCAACAGTCAACAAAAACAACTAACGGAAACAGCAAAGAAGATGGAGGAGATTGCACAGAAGTGTCTGGTCTCGACGGAAGACACCAGGAAGATAAAGAAAAGGGTCAACAAATTAGAAAAACATCAGGATATGCAAGAAAAAAGAATTTTAATGTTGCAGATGGAGAAATCTAATCTGACTCTCTGCTTTCAGGGCATTAAAGAAGAAGAGAAAGAGGATCTCAGGTCTATACTGGCGAATTCCTTGGCACCCTTAACGGGCAGAGAAGCGAAAGAATTAAAAGAAGAGATGGATACGGTCTATAGAGCCTACTCCGCCTTTACAAAGAAAAATAATCTGCCAGCAGAAGTGGTTGTCAAGTTCACTAAGCAGCGTACCAGAGATCAAATTCTACGTGCAGTTTCAGCGGTGCCCTTGAAGATTGGGGAGCAGACTATCAGAACTTTGAAAGATGTTCCTTATGAAATCCGTATGAAAAGGAAAGCATATAAAGGGTTGACCACATTCTTACAAAGGCATCATACTATTTACAGATGGAGCTTCCCCGAAGGGCTGGTGTTTAAATATAAGGATAAAAGAGAGAAGATTGACTCCGTCTTCAAAGCACAAGAATTTCTGAAGAGACACGCCAGTACAGAGGAAGATGCAGCACTCGCAATTTGGTCAGAATCAAGCAGCGAAGAGGACAGCGACCCAGAGGAGGGAGGTGCTGGAGTGGGAGATGTGAAGGCTAAAGAGGGCCCATCTTACAATTTGAGAGACACAAAAAGAAGACAACCTAAGAAATAACTGTTCGTGAAACATCAGAAAGGAGCTGATTAATAACTAACCCCAAGGGACTTTACTAACTTACTAACAGAGTTATTTTGGACTTTTGAAAGATGAAAAGAAGATCTTCCAACCACGGTGGTTGCCAAAAACGGTATTTTTACTAACTGAACCTAATCCTTTAACAGAAAAATTCACTCAACTCTTTTCTTAATCCATCTATATACCCTACCTCTTTCTTATTATAAAAAGCAATAAAATTCTCTCCTTTTTAGGAGGGTTTTTATATAAAAAAAAGAGAGAGAAGAGATTGGATTTATACCCTGCCCTTCACTACCCCAAGGAAACTCAGAGCAGCTTACAATTTCTTTTCCTTCCCCTCCCCACAACAGATGCCCTGTGAGGTAGGTGGGACTGAAAGAGCTCTTTTGAGAACTGCTCTTGAGAGTTTATGATTGACTCAAGGTCACACTAGCAGCTGCATGTGGAGAAGTGGGGAATCAAACCCAGTTCTCCCAGTCTAGAGTTTGCACTCCTAACCACTACACCAAACTGGCTCTCAAGGTCACCCACAGCAGGCTTCCTGTCAATGTAGTCATTTGGTCTGCCCAATGCTAATCCAGCATCACACTGGTTCTCACAACCTTATGCTGGATGGATTCTTGGGGGTTCTCTGGGAGTGTAGTTGGTATTTCTGCATCACATCTGTAGTCATGATTGTGCTCCTGAATTTGCTGCTGGTGGATTGGAATGCGTCTGTGCTGGCTTTAGCACCAATATAGCAGCTGTAGGCATAGCATAACATAGGGTTGCCCTGGTTATGAAATATTTGTATATAGGTCTGTACTGCAGTTATGCGAGAGATTCTTAAGGAATTCAAGTGAGATTTAACCTGTAATAGTTTGTGTGATGACTCAGATGATGAATGGATAGCACATAGTAAATAAATTATACATCAGTTTCACAAAATTCAGATAGCCATTACTGAAAGAATATTATAAAAACAGATGCCCCACAAACTATGAGTTAGTATGGTATCATAATAAACCTGGTGAGCCAAGTGTTCTTTTTTTAAAAAAATATTTTATTATATACAATTAAAAAATAAACATTAAACAATTCCAATAGTTAACATTACAGATAATGATACTACAAAATCCAGCCATCTCTCTATATAAATAATGCTGTTTTAAAGTGGCAACATTCCATGCACTCCCATTGGCTGTGCAATGCCGTCCCTTAGCCATTGGCCCATCAGCCGCCACTCAAGAGTACTCATGTGCCATTGGCCGGGTGCTGGGTCTGTTCCTCTTCCCTGCCCACTCTCCCTTCAGCCACTGTGCCCTGTCAGAATTCCTGGCAAATGGCTTTGTCTCTTGACGCAGACACTTCTACTGCTTGTGTCCTGTGTGGGAGTAACTTTTCCCTCAGTGGCTGTTGGTAGATGTAAAAAAATGGCAGTTAGTTTGTAAGATGGCTGTTGTCTGTGGTTGTTTGTTTAAAATGTTCCACCATAAGGTTTAATTGAGCTGTTTAATTGAGATAGGGGCCTGTAGGGGTATTACTCACTGGGTTGAATGGGGCTTCCTCATCTGCTGGACTACAGTTCCCAGCTGCCCCAAGGCAGAAAAGGGTGGGAAAACAGGGACTGTCCCAACATGCTGGGCAGCAGCAATATAGACTGCAGCCCATCCAGGGAGGAGGCCGTCTTCATCCTACAGGAGGTTAGGAAAGGCTCCTGCTGCCTGTGCTGACCAGGATGTCCAGGCCACAAGCCAGAGATGTGGGCAAACCCTGGGAGGCAGCAGAAATTCAGCCACTCCACAGTCGACTGGACTGGGGAATGAATGGAAGTTTCCCTGCTCTCTTGGGCCAGAGAGAGAGAGAGGCTGGAGGAGAGAGCCAGAGGCTGATGTGTAGGGAAAGAGGATGGTGTTTAAACCCTGTGGATTTATGCCCTGTTGGTTCATAGTGTGTTCTTACTCCTACAATGTGTGTGCGCCCCATAACTGTGTAAATAGTTAGATAAATTATTTTATTTGGGCTAATAATCTGTGTTGTGCTCTGACCACATAGTCTCCCCCGCTCTGCACAATAACAAAGGGAGGGGGTAGCCCAAGGAGGCAAGGAAAGGCCAGACCCTGGGTTGCCAACTTTCCAGGGATCCCCCAAAGATTGGGCATTCCATCTCCAAATAAGATTCGGCCAGAGGGGTCTCATTGTCCCTCTAAAAAGGCAGTGATGATTCAGTGAATCATGGCAATGAATTTAAGGAGTGAGATACGCGCACAGGACAAGGGTGGGAGGCAAACAGCTAAGTTGTAAACTGGAGCAGTAGGCAACCAAGCTTGGTTCAGACAAAGGAAGGAAACCCTTTGCAGGCCTTTGTGAGGAACTCATTGGGGCCAGTCGTGAGTCTAGAGCTGCCAGCTCCAGGTAGGGAGATTCCTGGAGATTTTCTGGAAGAGTCTATGGAAGCCAGGGTTTGGAGAGGGGAGAGGCCTCAGCTGAACAGAATGCCATACAGCCTACCTTCTAAAGCCGTTATTTTCTTGGGGGAGGGGGAGATCTGTTGCCTGGAGTTCAGTTGTGATACCTGGTGATCTTCAGGCTCCACCTGGAGGTTGGCTGCCCTAGGTGTAGAAGTCAGTGTTAAAGAGCAAGGTCTGCTAGACCCAGGTTCTTTCTGTAGAAGTTGAGTGGTGATTTTGGACCAGACACAGACTTTCAACCTAACTTACCTTACAGGGTTGTTGTGCAAGTCAAAAGGGGGAGAGGAGAATGATGTAAGCTGCTTTGGTTCCCATTGCAGAGAAAGACTACTTTTCCTCAGGGAAACCATTGTTGCCAATCTCAAGGTGAGGGATGGGGATCATTCAGAATTACAACTGTTCTCCAGATGGCAGAGATCAGTTCCCCTGGAGAAAATGGTGGACTCTGGCAGTCAGGGCTTCAGAGCATGGGAGAGGCTGCAGGTGTGTGTGTGTGTGTGTGTGTGTGTGTGTGTGTGTGTGTGTGATGGAATCTGGAGAGGGTGAGGTTTGAGGAAGGGTGGGACCTCAGACAGGTACAATGCCATAGACTCCACCCTCCCAACCAGCCATTCTCTTCTAGGGAACCACTGTTCCCAATCTCAGGAGAGGGGTGGAAATCACTCAGAATTACAACTGATCTCCAGGAGGGAGGGGGTATGAGATGAAAAGCTGAAATCAGAGGGGCAGATAACGACAGGTTAATGCTTGGCTGGGAAGGAGATAGGGTTGCCAACTCCAGGTTGGGAAATTCATGGAGATTTGGGGGGGTGGAGCCTGGAGAAGGTGAAGTTTGAGGAGGGGTGGGGTCTCAGATAGGTACAATGCCATAGACTCCACCCTCCAAACCAGCCATTTCCTCCTGGGTAACAATTGTTGCCAATCTCCAGGTGAGGGCTGGAGATCACTCAAAATTACAACTGCTCTTCTGGTAGGAAATATCAGTTCCTCTAGAGAAAATGGTGGACTCTGTGTCATTATACCCTGCTGAGGTTGTCACAGTACATTGATGCTGAGTGCCCAAGGCCTTAGCACTCTCCCAGAGCTGCTTTCTAGAGCTCATTGTATTTATTTCCACAATGGGCCTTATTCCTAGTACTTTTATAGTACTTTTTGCCTCTGTCTTCACTGTGGAAGATGAGAAGTGCTTGCCCACTCCAGAAACAATGATTTCGGGAGGGGGTTTGAAAGACCTGAATCAGATTGAGGTGACAAAAGAGGAAGTCCTACGACTGATGGACAATTTAAAGACTAATAAATCATCAGACCCGGATGGCATTCATCCGAGAGTTCTGAAAGAACTCAAAGGTGAACTAGTGGATCTCCTTAGAAAAATATGTAATCTTTCTTTAAAGTCTGCCTCCATTCCTGAGGACTGGAAGGTAGCTAATGTCACTCCCATCTTTAAAAAGGGCTCCAGGGGAGATCCGGGAAATTACAGGCCAATCAGTCTGACGTCGATACCAGGTATGTTATTAAAGAAAGAATTAGTAGGCACATTGATGAACAAAAACTATTGAGGCAGACTCAGCATGGGTTCTGTAAGGGAAGATCTTGTCTCACTAACCTGTTAGTGTTCTTTGAGGGGGTGAACAAACATGTGGACAAGGGGGACCCAATAGATGTTGTTTACCTTTACTTCCAGAAAGCTTTTGATAAAGTTCCTCATCAAAGGCTCCTAAGTAAGCTCAATAATCATGGGATAAAAGGACAAGTCCTCTTGTGGATCAAAAACTGGCTTATAAATAGGAAACAGAGAGTGAGTATAAATGGGAAACTTTCTCAATGGAGGGAGGTAAGCAGTGGGGTACCACAGAGATCAGTACTCGGTCCGATGCTTTTTAATTTGTTTATTAATGATTTGGAATTGGGAGTAAGCAGTGAAGTGGCTAAATTTGCAGATGACACAAAGTTGTTCAGGATGGTGAGAACCAGGGAGGATTGTGAGGCACTCCAAAGGGATCTGTTGAGGATGGGTGAGTGGGCATCACCGTGGCAAATGGGGTTCAATGTGGCCAAGTGCAAAGTGATGCACATTGGAGCCAAAAATCCTTAATATAAATACACATTGATGGGGTCTGAACTGGTAGAGACTGACCAAGAGAGAGATCTTGGAGTCGTAGTAGATAATGAAAATGTCTGGACGGTGTGTAACTGCAATAAAGAAGGCCAATGCTATGCTGGGGATTATTAGGAAGGGAACTGAAAACAAATCAGCCAGTATCAAAATGCCCCTGTATAAATCATTGGTGTGACCTCATTTGGAATACTGTGTACAGTTCTGGTTGCCACACCTCAAAAAGGATATTATAGCATTGGAAAAAGTGCAGAGAAGGGCAACAAGACTGATAAAAGGGTTGGAACGCTTTCCCTATGAAGAAAGGTTAAAACGCTTGGGGCTCTTTAGCTTGGAGAAACGATGGCTGAGGGTGACATGATCGAGGTTTATAAGATTATGCATGGGATAGAGCACGTTGAGAAAGAAGTATTTTTCTCCCCTTCTCACAATACAAGAACTCGTGGACATTCAGTGAAATTGCTGAGCAGTCGGCTCAGGTAAAAGGAAGTACTTCTTCACCCAAAGAGTGATTAACACATGGAATTCACTACCAAGGAGGTGGTGGCATCTACAAGCATGGACAGTTTCAAGAGGGAATTAGATAAACATATGGAGCAGAAGTCCATCAGTGGCTATTAGCCACAAGGTATAGATAGGAACTCTCAGTCTGGGGTAGGTGATGCACTCTATTCTTGATGCTGGGGGGGGCAGCAGTGGGAGGGCTTCTAGTGTCCTGGCCCCACTGCTGGACCTCCTGATGGCACCTCGTATTTTTGGCCACTGTGTGAAAGAGTGTTGAACTAGATGGGCCTTTGGCCTGATTCAACATTGGCTTCTGTTATGTTCTTATGTAGATGTGTACTTATTCCAGTTTAGACATGGCAGTGGCTAATAGAAGTTACTGCATGACTTAAAACGTAATGTAAGATATGGCACTTTCAGTCATGTGACTTTGATCCAAACAATGTTTAGTGATGACCTATTCATACTGAAGCCTGTTAACTAGTAATAAAATGTTTGTGGATATTTTCAGATTGTTTTTGAAATCGATTTAAAAAAAAATGAGAGTGCATTTGATCAGGCAGTCTGCTCTTCCATCTCTATTCATTTTTGTGGATCTTTGTTGAATGTTCTGTATGAATCCTCCTGTTTAAATGACTGGAGGTTGTCCAGCAGTGTGAATCTGAAGCAGAGTTCTTTTTTATATCTTCTCAAAATATTAAATCAGAGGTTCTCATTTATTGATGGAAATGGGAGCGAGGGTAATGTGATCCAGGACTTTTGCGCATACATTCCCACTACAATCCTTTGTGCCATATGAAAAGGTGCTCTCATAGCTTGCAGATCTTCAAGAGCTATTTGTGACATAATGCTATAAAAGAAATATATGGAAGAATCACAAGAAACCATAATACATGGAAATCTTTGGTTCCCAGCTGGCATATATTCTGCTTCTTCCCTGTCTTGTTGAAACTAGTGGAGGCAGTGGCAATTAAATCATTAGGTTTCAAGGTATGGTAAATATGGACCTATTAATATTGTCAAGCAGGCTACTTGAGAATGTATAAGAAACTCTGTTCTAGGTATATATTATATTAAAAAGCAGGCTATTTTCTGTTTCAGAAGTTTTCTTTCATTGCTGCTATGTTTAGGTACACAGAACATGATCCTCTAATCTATACACTTTCTCTAGGCATCTGGAACAGCTGTCATTGATGGACAAGCACAGGGAATGACATATGTGTAGGTTAGATCCCCCCCCCCCAAAAGTAATGTTTGGCATCTGAACCCCTTTCACAATAGGAAAAAATTTCCTCCATTTCTATCACAGAGTTATTCACCAAGTTGCACTGATTAGCAGAGACCTTTTGAAGCTGTTTTATACATAGTTCTATCCTTTTAACTTGTGTGAAGACTGGATTATAAAGGCTTAGTAGTGATTAGCAATGTTTCTTTGCTCAGGGAGAAGGGTTCTTTTTAATTCTTTCAGTGTTTTGCTAACTAGCTATCTTTTTTCTATTTGGAATGCTTGAATGGGAAAGACAATGGTTTGGCACAATGAATGATATATCAGCAATTGGAACTGTGTCTTACCTACTGGTGGTAGGTTTGCTGAAGGATTTATAAACCAGAAATTATTAATACATACATTGTTTTCTCTGAGACAGATATGGTTTATTGTTTTAGGAACAGTTGGTGTCTGTGGCTTTTAGTGGTTGGCTGTTTCTGTAAGGCTCCTGTTCCCATTCCCACATGTGGAAAGCTCCCTCAGTGCTGCAGAGAAAATAATTATGTCAGCATTTGGGGTGTGTGACATCTTTTGTCAAAATGTTCAGTTTGTCACTTTCCAATTAGGTTAGACTCTTGTTAGATCTACAAAGCAGAGAGAGGGTTCAGCTCTCCTTCTTGGGATTTTGTTCCCATCAAAGATTTTGGCTAAGATTGAAAATGTGTGCTATACAATTGGAAGTCTTAGTATTCACAACTCTTACAAACTGACTATTACGAAAAATATAATTGTTGAAAAATATAAATTGCCTTAGGACTACATATAACACTGGTGTTTCTTGACAGTTTCCCTGTATTTTGAACTACTTTTCTTTTCTAACTGTGACCTTCAAAGGCCAGTAAACCCAGAAATTCAAATTTTCAAGGAACTTGTAGAACTACATGAGAATTGTTCATTTTGTAAGAAGAAGGAATAAATGCTGACAGGAGAAAAACATGTGGCTATTTCCTAGAGTTTCATTATGCAAATCCTTCCAAATATATAATCCTTTCAGTCATTTAACACTGCTTTCCATGTATCAAAGTACATCCCAATATTCCAGGTTATTCTCTTTCTTCTTGGGTCTCCTTGCTTTTAGGCCAAAATCTTCCAACACTGGATATCAGCACAGGAAAGTTTTGGAGAGGGAGGTATGTGTACATTTGAACAAATAACATGTGATATGATTGCATGGTAAAGAAAATACTGGTTTCTGCTTTTGCTTGCACTAAATGTCTGACTTGTTGGTTGCCTTTCATCAAGAAAGTATGTTCGCATAGTTATTCTGGACCCAAGTAAACAGGTATCACAAACAGGGACTGGTAAGGATTTGCCCGGGGCATCTTACTTTCTCCTCAGCCTCTACTTTCTCTTTCCGTTTTCTGAAAGTCTCTCGCCTTTTCCTGCTTCCTTCTCTCATTTCCAACCACCTGCCATTCTGCTTTTATCGGGCCCCATCTTAAGCTTTCCCTCCTTTCCACCCACTGACAGCTTCCATCAAGAAAAATATGTCCCAGTTCAGGGGTGCTGGCCACCAGGTTCAGCCTATATGTGTGGTGTTTGCTGCTGGACAGGGCCCAGTTGTGCAGTAAAGAACCCACAAGGACTTGTGGGGGACACCTAATCTTCCCCTCTGCCCTTCACCTGGCATTGCCTATATCCTCACTTCTAACTGCTTCTTTCTCTCCACCCACCAACCAAATTACATTTTATCTGCCCCCTTCAGCTATATTTGTTATTTATTTACTTCATTTATACCCTGTCTTCCTCCACAGTGGGGACCCAGAGCAGCTTCCATCATTATCATCTCCTCCATTTTATCCTCACAACAAACCTGTGACAGATTGTGCTGAGAATGTGTAACCCAGTGAGCTTTCATGGCAGCATGGGAATTCAAACTCTGATCTCCTACATACTAGTCTGAAGCTCTAACCACACTGTTTTTTTAACCGGTGGACTTGTGGGGGGGGAATCTGATTTCCCCCCTCCCCCACTATTGCTTCTTTCTCCTTCCTGTATGTATTAATAGTCCTTTCCCTGCTTCCCCTTTTCCTGCTTCCTTCTCACCTGCCAGTCAACCTACCTTTATATTTCCTCCTGTCTTCAGCTTTCTCTCCTTCCCTCCCACTGGCAGCCTCTACCTAGAAAACTCTGGGCAGATCCAGCGATATGGTTGGGCTGGACACAGTTACATGGTGCCAGCTGATGGGTTGGGCCCAGTTGTACAATGCTGGCCTCCAAGCTATGCCCATTTATATAGTGGGGAACCTGCAAGGACTTGTGGATGGCAGCTTACTTTCTCCTGTATCCCTATTTCCTCCTCCTGGCAGCCCTCTTATCTTCACCTTTCCCTATGTCTTTCTCTTCTTCTCATCCAGCAACCAACCTACTTGTTATCTGCCCTCTACCGTCAGTTACATTTATAATATGTGTGCTTGATTTATATCCCACCGTTCTTCACAATGGGGATGCAAAGCAGCTTACACCACTCTCTTACTTTATCTTCACAACAACATTATGAAGTAGATTAGGCTGAGAGTATATGGCTGCCCCAGTGGGCTTCCATGCCTGGATGAAAATTCATAGAATCATAGAATGTTGGAATGTTGGAAGGGACCTTCCAGGTCATCTAATCCAACCCCCTACACTCTGCAGAAGCATAGCCAAAAGATAGCCCTACATACCTACAACATACCCAAAAGATGGTTGTCCAGCCTCCGCTTGAAAATGTCCAGCAAAGGAACATCCACCACCTCCCGAGGCAGACTGTTCCACTGCTCAACCACTCTTACAGTTCAGAAGTTCCTCCTGGTATCTAGCTGGTAACGACTCCCTTGTAATTTCTACCCATTAGATCTAGTCTTGCAATTCGGAGCAAGAGAGAATAGATCTGCTCCATCTTTTACATGACAGCCCTTCAAATACTTGAAGACTGCAATCATGTCCCCTCTAAGTCTTCTCTTTCCCAGGCTAAACATACCCAACTCTTTCAGCCTTTTCTCGTAAGACTTGGATTCAGACCCTCTCACCATCCTGGTTGCCCACTTCTGGACACACTCGAGCTTGTCCACATCCTTCCTAAATTGTGGTGCCCAAAACTGGACACAGTACTCCAGGTGAGGCCTGACTATAGCAGAATAGAGCGGAGCTACCACCTCCCGTGATCTGGACACAATGCTTCTGTTAATGCATCCTAAGATTGCATTAGCTTTCTTCACAGCCACATCGCACTGCAGGCTCATGTTGAGCTTGTGATCAACCAGAACACCTAGATCCCTTTCGCATGTGCTGCTGTCAAGCCAAGTCCCTCCCATTCTATATCTGTGCCTTTGATTTTTTGTGCCTAGGTGTAGGACTTTGCACTTATCTCTATTGAATTTCATTTTATTTGCCTCAGCCCAGTGTTCCAGCCTATCTAGATCATTTTGAATCCTGACTCTGTCTTCTTCAGAATTAGCAATCCCACCCAGCTTTGTGTCATCTGCAAATTTGATAAGCATCCCCTCTATGTCTTCCTCCAGGTCATTTATAAAAAATTGAACAACACTGGGCCCAGGACTGAGCCCTGTGGCACTCCACTCGAGACTTCCCTCCACGTAGACGCAGAGCCATTTACGAGCACTCATTGGGTATGATTTTTCAACCAACCATGAATCTATCCAACGGTTACTCCATCCAGCCCACACTTAACCAGCTTATCCTCAAGGATATCATGAGAAACTTTGTCAAATGCTTTACTGAAATCTAGATACGTTATATCCACAGCATTGCCAGAGTCAACCATTTTAGTAACTCTGTCAAAAAAGGAGATAAGGTTGGTCTGGCATGACTTATTCTTGATAAACCCTTGCTGGCTACTACCAATTAACTCATTTTGTTCAAGGTGCTCACAGACAGAGCTTTTGATTATCTGCTCTAGAATTTTTCCAGGTATTGATGTCAAGCTGACAGGCCTGTAATTTCCCGGGTCTGTCTTTTTTTCCCTTCTTGAAGATCGGGACAACATTCACTCTTCTCCAGTCTTCTGGCACAACACCAGTTCAGACCTGGGTGTTCCAGATCCTAGTCTGGAATTCTAACCATTACACCACACTGGCTTTTGTGAGGAGGCTGCTGTTGAACAACACCAAGCAGCAAGGCCTGAGTGAGTCATAGAAGTGGTTGCTGCTTTGTCTGCCCTGAAGAATCCTCCCTCAAAGGCCAAAACAGTCCTGTAAAGGGCCCTGCCCTTTCTCCTACCTTTTGCTGAGAGAATCCAAGACCATTGTGATTGTCTAGCATCAGCAACTGAAGGCACTAATTTCTTAAAGCTGCAGGTGCTTCTCCCCCCCCCCAGACTTTTTTTCAAACTTGGGCTTTTCTCAATTTTCCAGATAGGTCTGTCTTGTTTGTTCGGGCTCTGGATTTAAGTATACACAAATTTGGCTGTGTTGAGAATTAGATTTATTGGTGTACCAGTCTAATAGATTTCATTTCCCAACTTCAGCCTCCACTCATTTAGTAAAGGTAAAGGTTTCCCTTGCTCGAAAGCTAGTCGAATCTGACTCTAGGGAGCGGTGCTCATCTGTGTTTCCAAGTCAAAAAACCAATGCTGTCCAAAGATGTTTCTGTGGTCATGTGGCCAGCATGACTAAATGCTGAGGTGCATGGAACGCTGTTACCTTCCCACTGAGGTGGTACCTATTTATCTACTTGCAATTTCTTGCTTTTGAACTGTCAGGCTGGCAGGAGCGGGGGCCAGAGATGTGAGCTCACTTTGTCACGCAGCACTAGGGACTCGGACTGCTGAACTATGGACCTTCCAGTCTGCAATGCAGTGTCTTAACCTCTGAGCCACCGCAGCACTCATTTACCTATGTGCTAAAAGAATAACTCTACCCGGGTAATTCCCCTAGACTCCTGGGTAGTGTTGGTAGCTCTTTTTCTCGTTTCAGTCCCTCCCATATATGGCACTATATGGGAAAGCATCAGCTCACATTTTTCTAGGAAGCAAGGGATCCAATGTGTTCTCTTGGCTTGGACATTTGGTGATGAACCCATTACCTCTGCTGGAGGGGAGGCTTACTTGGCTGGAGAGTTGGAGAAGATGTTGAACACCTTCTGTGGCACCACCTGCCAAGTCCATGCTGAGTGCCCATCAGTTCTGTCTTAGTGGAGGCTTGCTCAACTCATAACTGGCTGGGAACCATACTTGGTAACTTTCCTACTCTTGCCATACTGGTCTCACAGCAGTCAGGAGGGAAAGGGCAGGAATTAGTGAGATAAACTTGCTCTCCACCAGCAAAAATACTCTTGGTGAAAACAGCTCAAATTGATCTGCCACTAACGAGTTAATGTTTTTAAAAGGAAGTTCAGAACTCCCACCTTCCATGCTGAATTTTTTTCTTAACTATTGGCTCAATTAGACAGGATGCTTGAGATCTGTGATCTGATCATTACATAACTTTAATTTTCTTGGAAAGGTTGGGGGGAGGTTTTGATTGGGGCTGCCACTGACCCTGGTCAAAGCTAGTAGCTGCATAGCAGAGCAAATTGAAGAGGTTTGGACATCTGATTTTAAATTTCCAACATGTTTTTTAGTTGAATCTCAAGGGAAAAAAGCAAAACTCCCTATCATATAAAGTGAGAAACTGCTAGTAGTCCTTGTATTTATATAACAAAATAACAATATAAACAATATATAAGAATAAATACAAGCAGTCCTTGTATTTATATAGCAAAATGTGCTAGATAGTATCTCCTGCACAGAGATAGTACCATATGACTGCCAAAGATGATGTCCAGTGCCGTTTAGATATTTTATACTGTTTATGCCCACTCTGCCACAGGTATCTGCTTTCTTGAGTTGTTCTACCGAAAGTCTTCGGTCTGATTGCAAAACAGGAACTCTTTCTCTCACCTGTCTGAAATTTGGCTGACAGGATTTCAAAGCTAGCTGGTACAACACCTGAAGATTTCATGCCAGATTTCATGGGTAAAAAGCAAAAAAAATAAAATAAAATAAAGCTGGAGTATGTTTCCCATGGAAATTGATGGTGGAATAACCAAATGAAATAGAAACTAATCCTTTAAACATGGAGGAGGGAATTGTACAGCCCTAGGAGTTTTGCATATTCAAACTGTCAGCTGTGGTTCCCACATTACTAACATGTGGTAATGTATCTTCAACCTCATTAATCTGTAGAGGAGATCTGTCTGGAACAATATGCTGGACCACTACTATGATCTATCAGTCTCCACTTATGTTCTTTTGTTCCTGGACTGCCTACTGCTGAGGTGGCGGATATGTTTTAGCTCAACCCCACACATAAGAATGACTGGACACCATTACTTTGTGTATCCTATCAAGTCACAGCCAATTTATGGAGGCAAGTGAGAAGCAGAGGTGGTTTGCTATTGCCTTCTTCTTCAGAGTCTTCCTTGTGGTCTCCCTTCCAAGTACCAGCTCTGCCTAGCTTCTGAGATTTGACATTGGACTATGCAATGCCTCCTTCTCTGCCCCATTACTCTATATACATATGTAAGGATATGGAATCAGAGATGCCATTGGGGTAATACGTTGCCTTTGGTAACCCCAGTTCTTTAAGAATTAAAGAGCAGTTATTCTACCAGTGCTAAAGTCTTTGGATCAAAACTGGCTATAATGCAGGAGTTCTATGAACTGAGCCCTTGTTATTTTTCTTGGATTTTTCTTAAATAAAAAAGCAGCTACTGGGAGCCATGAACACTGAGTGGAGAAGGGAGTGTTTCACCTTTTATCTGGAACATTTTTCTACTTTGAATCCTGCCCCACAAGAGCTGGGGGGGTTAATATTATATAAGGGGGCTCGTAGCAGCTTAGGGTAGAGTGGGGTGAGAAGTTTTTCACTGGAGAAAAGGCATGGGGAGAAAGGCCCAGCTCCCCCTTTCCAAAGCCATTGTTCTGATTTGTAGCTAACAGGAGACTCCTTTTTAAATGTAGAAACAAAAATGTTGCAAAATTGAATCATGGTTTCCTTACATCACACCTGTTTCCCCCTCGGTCATCTGAAATAGTATCTTGCTTTGGCCCCTTGCAGGAAAAAAAATATTTGCCCTATGCCTCAGTATAAACAAGATAAATGACATCATTACATGTGGATTTTAAACATAAATAATTGATCAATATTAGAAAATCTCTCCCCCCACCTACAAATAAACTTTAGTGTGATTAATAGCTTTCTGTTTTTTCAAGACCCATAATGCAAATATGAGAGCCCATCAATTAACATGTAAATGACAGGCTTGACTCCGGTGTTTTGGGGACCCTGAGCATTGGTACCAGAAGCCCTGAACATCTTTTAGCCTCCTCATTCTTCACTCCCCCATACACTGTCTGTCATGCCCCATCCTCTCGTCTTATTCAGTGATTCCCATTTGCCCATCTCATTGCTCATCTTTGCTCATCTCTGACTTCTCAACTCCTGCTCAGTGCCTGGGCCTGAAGGACTTTTGCCAACAGTACTTACAGATTTGAATGGAAAGCTAAAACTGAAAACATACATAAAAGACAGGAGTTCTTCCTTGCAGTAAAACTTCTTCTGTCTGTGGTAATAATAGTTATTATTATTATTATTATCCTCCTCCTCCTCCTCCAGGGTGTTTCTTTCAGTCTTCAGGAGGCAAAGTTGGGTTTCTGATATGATTTGATAGCAAAGTATGAAGGACAGAAGAGGTAACAGAGAAGGCAACTTGCTAATGCAAAAGCAGTGTACTGAAAGTCACTTTTATTTCTTATTTATAATCTACATGCACACTCTGGATAATAGATGACAACGCTCATTCAGTACTTTAACTTCAAAGCAGAGAGAAGGCATGGATGACAGAGCTGGGAGCTGGAACACAAAGGTACTAACAACAAGAGGGAAAATGCCTGTTTACTGGATTGCATTTGTTAGCACGCTGTCTTCGAATATTGTTCCCCTAGGAATAGCACGAATATGTGCTGCAAGAACAATGATTTAACATCTGAAAATGGTACTTAAAGAGTTTTCTGTCTGGTAGTAATGTGATGAAGGCTTCTGAATGGAACCTGGGGACTTCATTTCTTCTGTTTATCTATATGTCTCTCTGGTTTTAGTCAGCGGTAATTGCATATTTAACCCCTTAAATAGATATAACCCTCTCAGCCTCAACTGTTTCCTTCTCTCCCCCTTTTGGTATCACATCTGCTTGCATTACTGAACAGCTGTACAATTTGAATCCCTTTGCCAAAAAGGAGAACCTCTGTAAATCCAAAAGAATTTTGAGAAGTTCCATCCCTGGGCCCTACCTCTTCCTCCAAACTTTAGGCGGTAGGGGGTGGAGGCTATTGGGCTCTGGCTAATAGGAGTCCTAATAGCAGTTTTAATAGGCAGGAGTCTTCTAGAAGAAAGAGTGTGTGTGTGTGCATGCAAATAAGAAAGAAGGCTGGAGATATCTAAATCTACACTGCTTATCTCAGCAGTATGGCTCTTTGGTGCTTTCTCAATTAGGACTTTTCTAGGGGGCTTGGCTAATAGCATATGCGAAACAAATATTAACATAAATTGTTTAATTGTGTCAAAATCCCCCGATTCCTCCAAGACGGAGGAAATGTTGGAATTAAAGGTGCTCTGAGGAAAGCAACAAGAGCTACTTTTTTAAAAAAAGTTTATTTTCATGGTATTTAAATTGATACCAGTGGGTATTTTTTTTAATTAGTGCCTTTTTAAAATGTGCACTTGTCTCCATAAGTCATTTTGGCAAATTTGACTCATTCATACACTGTACTGGCTTGCTGTAAAAGAGGCCAGCACAGCCTGCAGGAATCAGAATTAAAAGTTTCTGCAAGCTGTTGTCGACTCGAACCACATCTCATTAACTTAAAAAATGGAGATTATTTGCCTGAAAGCTTGATTTGACTAACAGTAATCAAATATTAGGCTGAACACAGAAAGGGGAGGCGGAGGGGGAAGAGAGAAGCCTCGCTGTTGTGATCTGTATCGTTAAGCGTTTTTTGTGGTTTGTTTTAAATAGCTGTATAAGATTTCTGTTTTGACAAACATAACGGGGGAGGGGGGGAAGAAAAGAGTAACAAATAGACATATGGCTTTGAAAATAATCTCAGGTTGGTTTCATTTTACATTCAGACATGTTAACTATGAAATTTGCCAGAGAGGAATATGATTTCTCTGTGGCTTCTTTTTGTTAAGTAGACAGAATTAATTAGCTTACGTAGTTTCCCTGTGAATGATTCAAGTTTAAGTACTGGAAATCAGTTTTCTCTCACACTTATCTTTTCCCTTTTTTTTCATCTGCTAAATAGGCATGAACCTCAAAATTTATACCCTAGGTTCATTTTATTGTTTTAACTAAATATGATGAAGTAGGTTGTAAAATTGTGCATAAAATCAGCCCAAATAGAAAGCTGCCTTTCTTATCTCTCGTGCATTTGTTAAATAGCTTGTTAGTTCAATTAAGTATCTTGAAGCTAAATCTCTTTTGGGCAATAATTAAGGTATTTCAATTGCGTTTGATTTTCATAAGAATAGTATATTACTGCTTTTGGGATTCCATGTTAAACAGGAGATGTCGTTTAGTGTAAATTGGAGTGCACATCACTGTAAGGGGTGTGTGTGGGGGTGTTAAACAAAAGAAGATAAAGTCTTGTGTTTGTGTGTGTGTGTGCGATTTATGTCTCTGAACTGAGAACATGTGCTGCATTTTAGTAAAGGAACATGAGCCTTGAATGTAAGTAACTGGTTTTTGCATTAGGTACTCCCTGGAGGTAGCAGAAAAATATCATGTCCCTGCATGAAATGCGAATGTGAAATCTACCAGAAAGAAATATTTATGACCATTTTATGCTTGATTAGACTGGGATGACATCTGTTAGAAGACAGGGACTGGACAAAGAGAGAGACGCTGGAGGGCAAATGTTAACAGAGTTGTTTAGATGATGCTGGGGCAGAAGCGTCCATTTACTGCCAGGCAAAACATAGGAATTGTGTTAGCAAAGAGCACAGCTGACAAGAATTCACTCTGATGGAGACACTGGATGCCGCTTAGCTGAAATACTAAAAATGCAGCTGTTGATAGTCTCCACTCTGCCCCACTATTCACAGCCAGGTATCTGAACTGAACACGGCTACTGTAACTGCCCTGAACCAGAGATGTTAAAGAAAGTTACATCAATATCAATCCACCATTTAAAGAAAAATGGAAGAGAAAGATTTGCTCCCCCCTCCCTTCTTCTTTTTTCCAGGTGGCAATTTTAAGCAGGTTACAGTATAGCTGTTCAAAGGAGCACTACAAAGTGTGTCTCCCTTTCAGAAATTCCATTTGAAACAAGCAGTGCCAGCAATTGCCAATACAATTGTTCCCATTTCATTTAGTTTGTGTTTAAAAAAAAACAAAAAAAAACCCCCTGCACTTTTGCTCCCTAGCCTGTGACCTTACTGTTTTTTCTGTGAATGAGACCTGGTCCCTTGGGTTGGATTGCATGTCTCATTTGACGGCAAGGGGCCAGGTTCTGACCTCCTGTATGCTGGTGTAAAACCCAGATTTCATCACCAGAAGTCACTAGCATTGTGGAAGAAATTGACACTGGACCCAATTGCTGAACCTCTTCAGCTGGTGTAGACATGCAACTTCAGAACTGCCAGATAAACATAAACATTAACAGTTCTATGTTAAGTGCAGAAATGTGTAGATACTGTTTGTTTGCATGTGTAGAATTGTTCCCCCCCCACTCTGTGGTGTCTTTGCCAGCTTTTTCTCCCCCCCCCGGTAAAATTGCTCTGTCTGGAATGCTTATGGGAAATGTGATTTTGTTTTTGTTTGCAGCAGTTCTGTTGTTTTGATTTTGTCTGAGCAGTATGGAAAACAGTACGTCACTTGGAGTGGGTGTTTTGTCTATTGGCCATTTGGCTATTGCATGTACATTTCTCATACTTAACACATGATGACAAGGGAACCCAAATGGCATCCTTTTTTCCAGTTGGCTTTGGCTTTTCAGTGTAATAATAGGGAAAAGAAAACAAAAGTTAATAGATGTAGCAGGTTTTTATGTATATATATATTGTTCCCTTGCTGATAGATGAGTCTGGGGCTCTCCCTCCCATAGTCAAGGGGCTATTTATACAAAGGTCAGATGAAAACATATATCACTCCCCCTAATAAACTTATATGGATGATGTCACACGTTTTGCATATAGTTGTGAAAAATGGTAACTTAAGTAGCGAAACCTATAAAAAGGCAATAAACAATTTTAATATCATTAGTCTGATTAGTTTATGGGAGTTTTACCTAGGTTTTAGGCAGTGTGTAGCATAAGCTGCCCTAATAAATGTCCTTTAATTAAAAAAAATGATTTAAAATAAATTTCTGACTTGAAAACATAATGTATTATCCCCCAAGCTTTACTTAAAAGTGATGACTGAAAGGATTTAAATGTAGGCTGTTCTAATTCAGGCTAAGGTGTTTTTTTTAAAAAAAAAAAATAATCATGGCGGGGGTGCCTGTTTGAATCTATAGAATTCCACTAAGACTAGATAATTTTTATATGTAGTACAGAATGGGAAAGGATTATTAATTTTTCAATTTCTTTCTGTAGATATCTAATAATTGTACCCCTGGACTGCCAACGGCTCCCATTAAAGATTTAAAAAGCAAAAGAAAGGTAGAATCAAAAAGATGGTATTTTGGATTAAATAATGTAAAATAACTCCAGGGCAGTAGCAAAATGGAAAGCTATTGGCAAAATAAAATCCTGGTGTACATTTTTTTGTGCTTGAAATGCACTTAGATACTGACACAGTTGCATGCATCTTGTTGCAACCAGGATAGGAACGGGGGGGGTACCTTTGTGTGTTTGTCAGAAGCACTCATAATTTAAAATGTACCTTTGCCCTTGAGATAACAATTTGCAGAATGCAGGTAGCATTCTATAAGTGTGCAGCAGCATGTGTGTATGTGTGCTATATAGTATCCCATTAATATACTATTAATTGGTAGAAGAGAATTGCTCAGGATTTTACTATTAAATATATGATACCATTTTCAGAGATGCTGTGGTGTTTGGGTATGCAAAAAAAAGACACTTCACAGTATTTTACTTTCTTAAAAAATAATCAAACTTGAAAACAAACAAACAAAAACCCTCAAGGAAAAAAAGGATGTTTAAACCTTTCCCTGACAAATACATTCAAAGCTGTTTGAAAAGCCCAGCTAAACTCCTCCTCCCTTTCTCTATACTGTCTTTATCACTTTGCTCAGTTCCACATAATAACATCTTCATCTGAGATTGCTGTGGCACAGGGGAACTGCATTTGTTGATCAAATTTGGCTGGATAACACTGTGATCTTGTATCCTGAAGTGCAGAGATGTGCCTGGAATATGCAAGTGCAAAGCTGGCCTCTTGATTGATTGATTCTGCCTGTCATAGAACAAGATAACTGGATCAGTAAATACCCTGTGCACTTCAACTTCATCTACACAATCAAAAGTGAGGGCATCATGGGGCTGAAAAATACTGAGGCATGATGGGAATATATGCATTTGACAGTGATAGCCAGGCACTTAACCAACAAGGAAAGAAAGAGAAATTCATTGTGTGTGTTCATACACAAGCAACAGTAAATGTTGTACTAATTCCTGAATATCTGCCAGAGGTCAGATCAGTTCCAGCTTTTCCTCTTTCTTCTCCCCACCCCATCCCTATGCACTATTGGTGTAATTCCACCAGGATCAAGTTGTTTGAGCTGAATGGATTTATCTCAGTGTATAAGTGGAATTTGCAACATGATGATGAAACAGGCCTTTTTGCTGTTGGCTTTTTGTAGTTTCAATTGCACACTGTTAACAAAGGAAGACTAAAGTATTGGTGATTTTTATATAAAATGTCTGGAAGGATTACACTAAAAAGTCTTTGAGCCAATTTAGCATTTGGCTACTTAAAACAGCAATTTCTTCACAGTTTCATCAAACATAAACTTGGTCTGCTGTCTGCCACTCCTAGACTGGATTCAAATGTCACAAGCAAACCACAATTTGGGTTGACAGAAAACTAAAGTCCACAAGGTTGTGCTGTTCCTCCCACCCATGCCACACTGAAATTGCACATAGGACATCTACAATAAACTGCAGTTTATTGTGATGTCTGAACTGAGAATTTCAGCAAATTGTGTGCCCCCCCCCCCACTTTCGTGCTCACAAAACAAGATTCTGAAATGCCCAGATTCAGACTCCTGTTTTGTAAGCAAGAAACAACTCACATTTTGTTCTAGTGTAGATTCAGACATCCCGGTCAGTTACAGTTTATTGGATCCTTCCTGGTTTGCAGTTTTGGGGCGGTGACCCTTTTGACTCATTTGTGTCACAAATAAATGTAGGTATGTTTATGTCAACTGGGTGCGGCCATGCACTCTGCTTTGCTTCTGAGAGAGAGGAGAGCTAAAGTGGAATGCATGGTGCTTTAGCAATGAACCTACATTAGGAAGAGAGAAGATTTAGACTTTAAGTAGGCTTGAGCCTTATATTTCTTATGCTTCAAGTGCAATACAAAAAATTAATTGATACAATAATCATCGCTTTCTTCCTAGCATCCTGGGAATTGTACTTCTGTAAGGGTGGCTAATGTATATCTGTTTGGGATTCTTGTGTGCGAATCTTCAGTACTATTTGAAGATTATACATAGTGGAAAGCAATGTGGCATTGTAATAGTAATATTTTTTTAAAAAGCTGCCACAGTCAAGTAAGAATATAAAGAAGTGAAGAGATTGGATTTATATCCTGCCCTTCACTTGAAGTCTCAGAGTGGCTTTCAAACTCTTTTCCCTTTCCCTCCCCACAACAGACACCCTGTGAGGTAGGTGGGACTGAGAGAGCTCTGACAGAAACTGCTCTTTTTCAAGAACAGCTGTGCCAGAACCATGGCTTGCCCAAGGTCATCCAGCAGGTGCAAGTGGAGGAGTGGGGAATCAAACCCAGTTCTCCCAGATTAGAGTCTGCGCACTTAACTACTATACCAAACTGGCCTGGTGGGCCATCTAGTCTTGCAAGCTGTTTCAGACAGCGGCTAACCAGTTGTCCTGGAGGGCCAACCAACAGGGCGTGGAGACCAAGGCCTTCTACCTTCTGATGTGCATACTACCACTCATGTTTACTGCCTTCAATTCTGGAGGTTTCCTTTGGTCACCTTGGCTAGTAGCTACTGAAGAACCTATCTTCTGTGTATCTATCTAATCCCTTTTAAAGTCATCTATGCTTGGGGCCATCACCACAGCCACTGGCAGTGAATCCTGCAATTTAATTACTTGTTAAGTAAAGAAGTAGTTCCTTTTCTCTGTCCTTAATCTATTGGCCATCTATTTAGTTTGGTGTAGTGTTTGGTGTTGTTTGGTGTAGTGGTTAAGTTTGGTGTAGTGGTTAACTGCGCAGACTCTATAATCTGGGAGAACTCGGTTTGATTTACCACTCCTCCACTTGCACCTGCTGGATGACCTCAGGCAAGCCATAGTTCTGGCACAGCTGTTACTGAAAAAGAGCAGTTTCTGTCAGAGCTCTTTCAGTCCCACCTACCTCACAGGTGTCTGTTGTGGGGAGGGAAAGGGAAAGGAGTTTGTAAGCCGCTCTGAGACTCCTTTGGGTAGTGAAGGGTGGGATATAAATCCAATCTCCTCCTCCTCTTAGTGCTGTGCCCATAAATTCTATTGTTATTGGAGAGGGAGAGAAAGTTCTCTCTACCCATTTTCTCTATGCATAGTTTTATAAAACTCTGTCATGGACTTCCTTACAAGTGCAACATGTTTGTCTGAGACTCCAAGTGTACCTGGGTCTTAGGCAAATGCCCATATTGCTGAGTCCAAGCGTTGGCTCACCTTGGGACTAATTTTCCTATGTGCCTTCTCCTTTTCAAATCTTCTTAAGGAGGGCATCATAAAGAACCTGTTTACAGCTTTGTGTTAGGCTTATATGCAAGAACTTTTTAAAAAAATCTTATAGTAAAGCAAAACTCTATAGCCATCCTTCAGAATTCAAGGGATCAAGTAAACAACACTCTAGAGTTTTATAGCAGTTGCCAGAGATGGATGATACAGAATGCATTGAAGAATAGTGATTTTATTTTACAGAGCATGTGGATATCACTAATAAACCCTACCTCCAATCTAACTTTGTCATCCCCCCCTCCCTTGAAATATAGCAGTAGATGTCAAATGATTATAAGGGTTACTGCAATGCATCTTGCAGGTATCAGAGGCCACATTCTATGTCCCTCACAAAGGACAGGGCTTTGTATGTTATGGCACCTTATTTATGCAATGCCCCTTCCCTATCTTCTTTGTTTAGAACCAGACTTAGGCCCTTTTCAAACTGCCTTTGTATTCCATTTCTAAGGTAAGCACTAAACTGCTATAGCACTGAAGTGCTTTAGTGGCACCATTGAGATACATTGACTCTATTGCATCTCAGTGGTGCCACTACAGCACTTCAGTGCTATATTGGTTTAGTGCTATAGTGCTTAACTTAGAACATTAAAAAAAAACCTCCAAGGAAGATCATGCGGCAAAAAGGGGCAAGGAAAAAGCGTCACTGTTTGAAATGACCATAGCACTTCAGAGACGGCTGATTAACGGAAGGAAATGTTCTGTATGAAATCCCCATCCCTGTATCACTTTACTCAAAATTAGGCCAACAATGAATAGCACCCAGTTTAGAACAGAAATGTGAAAAGGGCCTTAATGTTTTTCTGGCTCTCTAGACTGAGTCTGTAATCTGTTGCACCCTTACCTGGAGTAAAGGTAAAGGTAAAGGTTCCCTTGCTCGAAAGCCAGTCAAATCCAACTCTAGGGTTGCGGTGCTCATCTCCGTTTCAAAGACGAAGAGCCAGCGTTGTCTGAAGACGTTTCCGTGGTCATGTGGCTGGCATGACTAAACACCAAGGCGCACGGAACACTATTACCTTTCCACCGAAGTGGTACCTATTTATCTACTTGCAATTTCTTGCTTTTGAACTGCTAGGTTGGCAGGAGCCGGAACTAGAAACGGGAGTTCACTCCGTCATGCGGCACCTGGGTCTCGAACTGCTGAACTCTACTGACCTTTCACATCCTGCAGTTCAGCGTCTTAACCACTTGAGCCACCATAGCTCCTTTACCTGAAGTAACACCCATTAAATATAGTGAAACTTACTTCTCAGTAGACAAGCATTGCCTTGTGCTATAAGACTTTTATTTTTGTTTAGCTAGGGGTTTTTTGTCATAATGTTGATTGTTCTTTTCCTTCTCCATCCCTCTTCTAGCATTACCCAATTTTTTTGGTTATTTTGATGAGCTGCTATTAATATAGAGAGTAAATGTTAGCTCAATATACTGCTGTTTTATTGTATTGCCTTTTTAAAAATAGTTCAGTTCCTATACAGTTATTTTAACTTAACTTTACTGATGTCTTATTGCATAAAAACAATAAAATAGATGTCTATGTGTGCCCAATATAAACAAAGATGGTTCCTTTGAAAAGTGGCCCCTGTCCAGTATAGACAGACAGTATTTTCCATTTTTGTCTGACATAAACTACTGTCCATAGTAAAAAATATATGGCACCTATGAAGTACATCTCAGCTCCTACCCCTTGGTCAGAATCAGTTTTCCTCTAAGCTGAGTTAGCGTGAGCTAGCTCACAGTTCTTTTAGCCTCTGGCTCAAACATTTTTGTCTTGGCTAAGGAAGGATGGCTCCAGAGCAAACTAATGTATGCAGTAGCCAAATCGCTTGCTCACAACTTTAATGCCAGTAGCTCACAAAGTAGAATTTTTGCTCACAAGACTCCACAGCTTAGAGGGAGCATTGGTCAGAATTTGATATTGTTCCTGGAGGATTAGCCTTATTTCATCTTTTTATTGTTTCACAGCATCTTTCAGTATCATCAGAATAACTTTGTAAGCTATCCTTGTAATCTATCCTGAGAGCCAGTGTGGCTAAGAGTAGCGTAGTGGTTAAGAGTGGTGGACTCTAATCTGGACAACTGGGTTTGATTCCCCCCCCCCCTTCACATGAAGCCTGCTGGCTGACCTTGGGCCAGTCACAGTTTCTTTCAGAATTCTCTCAGCCCCACCTTCTTCACAAGGTGACTGTTGTGGGGAGAGGAAAGGGAGGCAATTGTAAATTGCTTTGAGACTTCTTGGGGTAGAGAAAAGTGAGGTATCAAAACCAGCTCTTCTTCTTCTGGTTATAACCTACCTAGGGGGATTCAAATAAGCTTCAGTTCTGGGTGGTGGATTAAAATAGGGTGTCCTTTGTGCAGCTTTAGTTCCTTTTCCACTGTGTTTCTGTCTCCGGCTTCAATCCAATGGGAATGAAAAATTCAGTGGTGAGAGATCTACCAACCAGAGTGAGGACTGCAAGTCCAGTGATTAATTTATGCACTTGCTAGTCTGCTTGAACATTGTCTTTGGCATAGTTGTTTTCTTTCAGGAGAAAGGAGTCCAGAAGTTAAGAGACACAAGAGACTTTGTTTAGTTTTATTTGTGTTAACATAATTGGCTTTTGGCAGTGCAGGACTGTGCTGTAGGTAGGCCTTTGGTTTTTGCAAAATAGTTTTCAATAGGAACGTTATAAAAGCATGCAAAACATTTTCCTGATTAAAATGCACTGAGGAAGGAAGATGTCTCATTAGCAAGTAGGGATCCAGTCCCACAGACTTCATTACATTCCCACGGGTATGCATATGCTGCAGTTGCAAACATCGCCAGATAATTACTTCGTTTTGTGGGCTGTTTGGTGCCTGTTGGATGGGATTTTCCCAAGAGTTCCAAAGGGAGGAGCAAATCTAATTTAATCGTCATGGGATTTTAGTGCCTAATTTCCTTTGGCCCCTAGGTAAACTTTGGCATAATTGCCTTTACAATAGCACCCACAGATCATAAACTCCAGAATCCAGGTTGTTCTTAGAGTTAGTTGACTTATCCCTGAGTCACTGATCTGAGAACTGCTGAGTTTTTTAAAACAAAAAACACTATGTAAATATGGTATATATTATGCTAATGGCTTTGTTTGACTACTGGGTACAGAGTGTTGTACAAAGTGATTTAAAGTGGTTAAATGACAATTTTAACAGTATAAAGTGCTATGTTGTTTTCTCCATAACAATTTAATCCTGACAAGACAGAGGTTCTCTGGGTTAGTAGAAAGGCAGACCAGGGACTTGAGTTCTCACCTGTCTTGGACTGGGTTATATTTCCCTTGAAAAACCAGATTCATTGCTTGAGGGTGCTGCTTGACACGGCAATCACTTTAGAAAACAGAGTGCTTTTGCCCAGCTTCAGCTTGTGTGTCAGCTGCACTCATTCCTGGATCAGTCAGATCTAGCCACAGTGATCCATGTCTTAATTATCTAGATTGGTCTACTGCAATGTACTCAACTTGGGGCTACCCTTGAAGAGTGTTCAGAAGCTGTAGATAGGGCAGAATGCTGTGACTAGGCTGCTGGATGGGGCCAACTACCAGGAACAAATGACACTGATACTACAGCAATTACACTGGCTACTGATCTTCCCCAAACCCGATTTAAGGTGTTGGTTTTGTCCTTTCAAACCCAACATGTCTTGGGACAGGGATATCTGAAGGACTACCTTCTCCCATACATTCCTGTCTGGGAATTAAGATTGTACTGATAGGTCCTCCTGACTGTTCCTTCAATCAAAGATGCTCATCGGGTGGGCACATCAGAGAGGGCTTTTTCACTGGCAGCCCCACAATAATGGTTCAGGGAGGTGTGCTTGGCCCCCTCACTTTCAACCCTCAGAAGGCAGCTGACGACAGTTTTATTTATTTATTTATTTATTTATTTTTCAGACTTATACCCTGCCCTCCCCAGCAAAGTGGCTCAGGGCGGCTTCCAATCGGCATAAAATACAATAAAAACATAGAGTTAAAACACCACAATTAAAACAATACAGTACAAAATACAAAAATTAGAGCTGCATTTGACTAATGTAGTATTTTATTTATTGGCAGTCCTAATCAAGGTTTTAAACTTTTATCTTTTATATCTTTTATAACCATTCTTTTATTTAGATTGTAAGCCGCCTTGAGCGCCACAAGTTAAAAAGACAGGTAATAAATCTTTAAATAAATAAATAAAACTCTTTGAGATTAACATAGGTTAAAATAGAGTACCACCACACAAGACCCATGTCTGCAGGGCCTTACAAACACACCACTAAACTCAGCATTCTGGACTCCTGTTCCACTAATTTTGCTAGGAGGCCACACTGAGGAGACAGTGGTGCCTACAGCTTTAGAGTGGCCAGCCAACAAGACCTCCCCCACCATAATTACCACCCTTTGTTATTCTTCCTCCAGTTTTCTGTCCTTCGATATTTTATATTTCTTCTACTCATTTGGATTTTTTCTTTGCAAGGAAGAAGGGATAGCAGAAATTGCAGATACATGAACCCCTTTGCCTAGAACAGCTCATGCAACTAGTTCCCCCCCATCCTCTTCTGTCTAGTTGTCAGATGTTTCAGGAGTCTGTAAGGGAAGAGTAATACATATAAAGGGAGGGGAGAACCCTTAGAAGTGGTTTAGAGTGCAGTCCTATTCAGAGTTACATAGGTTGCCAACTTCCATGTGGTAGCTCAAGATTTCCTGCTATCACAATTGATCTTCAGATGACAGAGATGAGTTCTGGAGAAAATGGCAGCTTTGGAGAATGAATTCTATGGCATTATACTGTGCTGATGCCCCTCCCCTCTCCACCCTTCCTGGGCTCCCCCCAAAAAAAATATCCAGGTGTTTCCCAATACTGAGCTGGCAACCCTAGAGTTACACCCTTCTATATCCATTGAAGTCAATGAGCTTAGATGTTTAGGATTGTACTACTGGTCTCATCATGCCTTCTTTTGTTTTTTGCCTATCAGTTATAGCGGTTGATTCTGGGAAGCACATAAGAAGAGTTTGGGTGATATTCCATAGCAGTAGAATTTGATCTAGTGGCTAAGAATTGCCACTGATGGCTATGAAATAATGTTGGTAAAAGTCCAATTTTATTTGTTTTAATGGTATAAATAACCCTGGTCACTCTGTATAATTTCTTTGGCCACGGAAAAAGCCCTGTTCCTTTCCTCTGATTAGGTTGGCATCTGGAAGTTTTATACGGAGCAGATTCTTCTGATTTTCCTTGGACCCTGTTTGTATTTAGGTAGGCCAAAGCCAGCATATTGAATGGGGCCCAGAAATGCATTGATAGCTAATGCATTTGCCTATTTACCCTTGAATTCTGAAGCATCTTAATGTTAAGTTCTCCCAATAAATGTTAACAGTTGCCAATAGTTTCCATGTATTTGTTTGTTTGTTTGTTTTCTATCCTGTTCTCCCCACCTGGGCAGGCTCAGGGCAGCTTACATAGTATGTGTAAAACAACTGAAACAAGAAATCAAATAAAATCACAAAAATATAATTATGAAAGCATACCATAAATTGCTAGTGCAGTTTGTATAAATGATGGTGGGCATTAGCAGCATCCAGCATAGCCATACAGTCAGCTAACATCATAGTCTGCGTATATCTGGCTGTCAGTGATGGTGTAAATATTGGGACCAGGGCCTCAATATTAGGCAGCTCCCTAATCAAAGGCCTGATGGAAGAGCTCCGTCTTGCAGGCCCTACAGAACTGTAAAAAGTCCCACTGGGCCCTGATGTCCTCCAGGAGCTCATTCCACCAGTGCGGAGCCACCACTGAGAAGGCCCTGGCCTTCATCCCAGCTAGCCTGATTTCTCTGTGGCCCAGAAAAGCCAGGCGATTTTTGGACCCCAATCGTAGTTCTCTCTGTGGAACGTGTGGGGAAAGGCAGTCCCTTAGGTATGTAGGCCCCTGACCATATAGGGCTTTAGTGGTGGTGTCTGAATAGATTTATAGTGGTGTCTGAATAGATTTGGAATTTTGGTAGCTTCTGTAATGGATGACAGCCTGATGCAGGGGTCTTCTGGGGGGGGAGCGCACCGGAGCACAGCTCTGGGAGCTCAGGAGCCAAGCCCCGCGCCCAGCCGGCGTCCCAGGGAGTCTTTCAGGCAGCCGAATGTCAATTTCAGCTCCATTATATCCTATGGGCCATTGAAGTCAATGGTGAAAACATAGGGTATATTCTGGGGCTGGAGGGAGGGTTTGAGGGAGAGGCCCCAAACTCACAGAGTAGCTGATGGAGCCTCTCCCCAAGAGACCCACCAAGTTTCAAGAACATTGGATGAGGGGGTCCAATTCTATGGGCCCCCAAACAGGTTGCCCCCATTCCCTCCATTGTTCTCTATGGTAGAGAACAATGGAGGGAATAGGGGCAACCTGTTTGGGGGCCCATAGAATTGGACCCCCTGGTCCAATGTTCTTGAAACTTGGTGGGTATCTTGGGGAGAGGCTCCATCAGCTACCCTGTGAGTTTGGAGCCTCTCCCTCAAATCCCCTCCCCTCCAGCCCCCAGAATATACTCTATGTTTTCACCATTGACTTCAATGGCCCATAGGATATAATGGGGCCAAATTGTCGCCAAATTTCTTTCATTCCCTCCTTTCCTTCTCTCTTTTTCCTCTTACCCTCCTTCTTCTTCTTCTCTCTTTCTTTCCTTCCCACCTTCTTCTCTTCTCTTTTTCTTCCTTTCCCTGTTTCCCTCCTTCTTCCCTCTCTTTCTTTCCCTCCCCTTTCCTTCTCTTTCTTTCCCTCTTTCCTTCATTCTTTCCTTCTCTCTATTCTCTCTCTTTACTTCCCTCTTTCCTCCTTCTGTGGCCCAACTCTCATGAGAAGGAGTTTAAACTTTAAACCCCTTCTCTCTTAGCTCCTCCACCCAGACCACCTGGGGAAGGGAAGGGGAGGCTTTTGAAGATGCCTCCCCCTTTTGCTTCCCCTTCTGACATCACTTCTGGTGATGTTAGGGGGTGTGGCATATGCTAATAGCCTAATAGCTCATTAGCATACCATATGCTAATGAGCTCCTCCAGCTGTTTTTCTACAAAAAGACCCCTGGCCTGATGTGATGTGTTCCATGGGATCGCAAAGAGTTGGACGGTCAACAGCATGCCAACCTTTTTGTGTATTATTTTTAAAATAAAAATAACCTCATTTTATGTTACGATTGTCATTAAAAATAAAAAAATTACATTTGAAAAATAATAAAATAAACAAATTACATATATACACTAAAAATACCAAATGTTTACGAGATACATTGCCAGTCTAAATCCCCTTTTGTCCTGCATTCATGGTCATAGAAAACCCTTCACCAGCAAGTGACAATATTAATACTATTTCCAATTATATATTTTCCAGTTCCATTCTTTGTATTGCTCTTGACCATAAAAGGTCTCCTCTGTATGTATCTCTGTTTTTCTGATAATCTGTTAATTTCATCAAATATAGATCTCTTTTATTTTCAACAACCAGTCTTGTAGTTTAGGGATTTTTGTTTGTTTCCATTGTCTGGCAAAAACCAGCCTGGCAGCAGTAATCATATGTAAGGCAACCATTTGCTGATCTCTAGTGATATCAGGTAGGTAATTCAGCAGCAGAGTTTCTGGTTTATGGGGGATCTGTTTTTCCAACCCAGTTGATATCATTTTCACTACTTGTTTCCAGTAGCTGAAGGAATGTATGTGAAAGAAATCTTCCTTACCTTCTTTACAGAACCAGCATATGTTGGGTCCAGTCTTATAGATCTTTGCCAACCTTGAAGGAGTTAAATGCCACCTGTAAATAATTTTCAACAGGTTTCCTCTAAAAGAGAGGCAAACTGTAAAGGTAGTACCATGAGTGAAGATAAATTTCCATGTTTTTGGCCACTTACTGCAAAAGTTTTGATCAGTTTTCAGCATCGTCAATAAACAAGAATACATTCTGGAAATAAAACTTTTACCATCTGCTAAAAGCAGTTCCTCAAACTCTGTTGCAGGTCTTAAAGTAGGATTTTTTGTATCAGTTCGCAAAGGTAGCCTCGGATTTAGAGATATTCAAATACTGAAATACTAGGCTCTACAATATCTTTGATATCACTATACGGGATTACTCGGTTGTTAATTATCAAGTTTCTGTAATCACTGAATCCTGAAAATTCCCACCTTCTCAAAAGGAGAAATTCTTCTCGGCCTTTTGGCTAAGATCAAGTGTAGTCTTTGTGTGCATTATTTAATAGAGACCTTAGAACATAAGAACATAAGAGAAGCCAATGTTGAATCAGGCCAATGACCTATCTAGTCCAGCACTCTGTCACACAGTGGCCAAAAATACCAGGTGCCATTAGGAGGTCCAGCTGTGGGGCCAGGACACTAGAAGCCCTCCCACTGCTGCCCCCCCCAGCACCAAGAATAGAGTGCATCACCTGCCCCAGACTGAGAGTTCCTATCTATACCTTGTGGCTAATAGCCACTGATGGACTTCTGCTCCATATGTTTATCTAATTCTCTCTTGAAACTGTCCATGCTTGTAGCTGCCACCACCTCCTGTGGCAGTGAATTCCATGTGTTACTCACTCTTTGGGTGAAGAAGTACGTACTTTTATCTGTTCTAACCTGACTGCTGAACAAGTTCATTAACTGCTCATTAATATAGGAAACTTAACTGCTGATTAATACAGGAAAGGCTGAGTTTGAAAACAGAATAATAGATATCTGTGTCAAAATGGAGCCATAGAACTATCTGATAATCAGTGATACTTGTATGTATTCACAATATTATTATAAATGCTAAGATTATTTAAAATGTATTCACAAGGGCACAATACTTCAGAAGGGAATCACTGACAGACAGTATAGATCAGTGAGCAGAATGCTGGACTAGGACTGGGGCTATCTAGATTCAAATTCCTTACTCAGCCATGAACTTCAATAGACTTCCTTGCTCTAGACACTCTCTCTGAGGCTGCTCTACTTCACAGAGTTGTTGTGATGGTAAAACGGAGGAGAGGAATAATATATACCACCCTGAGCACCTTGGAGGAAGGGACAGGATTTTTTAAAAGTAACAGATATAGTGAGTCATGGCGGATTAATTCATAGACCACTGGTTAATTCAATTCATTTGAATGAAACAATTACCATGCAAGAAAACTAAAAATGAGTAGCAGTCCGATGCTCTAAATGTAATAGTAGGGTGCATACAATAAGTAGAAACTTTCCATTGGCAAAAGCCAGTCATGGATTTCAGTTTAGACCTGATAATGCATATACTTAATACCATGCTTACAAATGTGATATTTATAAAAAGTGGTAAATCCTTTTTAATATGAAGCACAACAACCCTAGGACCTTCCAAATATTTCATTGTATTTTGTTCTCTCTCCCTTTATTCTTAAAGAATGCAGGTGGTAGGATAGTTACAAGTTCATCTTTGTAGAAACTCAGGTTTATGAACTTAAAACATCAAATACAGATTGCTCAGGATCTGAGTTTTAATGATCGTCCTGCCTCCTTCCTCTATGGGGGCTTGTTTTCCTTGGCTACAACTTCTCGGGGAGAGTGACATATTTATGTACAAAGCAAGTATTTGGTTTTTGGAATTTACACATATGAATGATGACCTAAACAGTATCCATTTATCCCCCCCCTTTCCTCTATAGCTCTTTGAAATGTGAGGTTACATATTGCAGACAAGTCTCAACATATCCACCCAGTGCTTGACCACCAGAATTAATAACTAGCCACATTCCTTGATGATTCTGCAGGGATTGGAAGCTAGGCAGTGGAGTTTGCTATGCAAGAGAGTTAATAAAAATTTTCATTGCTAAAGGAAAGCTTATATACAGTAGTCTGTTTGTCCTGTATTTCAACCACCTGAGTTGGAGCCAAAAAGGCAATTGTCTATTCCATATTTCAAACAGATGCTGAGGGATAGAAAAGGTGTCTAGAATTCACATCAATAAAAAGGCTGGCTCTTTAAGTCCCCGTGAAGGAAGTGAACCCATAAAAACGTTGCTGCCAACTTGTTTGTCCAGCCCTTTGAAGTATTTAACATTCATTTAGCCTGCAAATCGTTACTGCTCAATGTTTCATTGAATTATCGAAGTCTGTTAAACACATAACCTTAGAGTGCACAAAAATTGATTCCTTTGGCAGATATATTAATTTAACAGTTATCCATTTAAAAGGGCATTATTGAAGCGGGCCACACTTATGTGCCAAATAGGTACAGTAGATACATGTTATAGACGTAAGCATCATTTAAACATCGTCATTATTTTTATGACCATTAATTTGGAATCACTGGAAAGTGAATCTTAAGCTGGGATTCTTTGAGACATTTCCTATACCCTGAGCGGTTACAGTTCACTTCTTATTGGCAGGCCAAACCTGACCATCAGTGAAAGCCAAAGACAGTGTCTTGTGTGATTGTGCATTGTGCGAACTAAAAGAGTTTTTCTTCAGGTTTCCATCAGATAAAATAATAGCTTAGTAGACTCAAGTTGAGTTTACTTGGTCAGTTTTTGTGCTAGCCACTAGGTGATAGCAGGCACGAATAACATGTGACAAGCTTATCAACTCCCAACTGGGCTCCAATTGATGCTAATGATTGTTTCAAATCACACATCTCCCATTTTCTAGTGATGATAAACCAATGCCTTCTCTCCTATGTCTCTTCCTCCAGAGGTGTCACTGAGAGACAGAGCTTAGCAGCAGAAAATGCCATCAGCCGTGAGTGAAACAAGAATATTAGAAATCACTATTAGGGCTAACTTAGAAAAAAAAATAATAACATGGGGGTGGAGGGTGTCAATTGAAAACCAGCAGGGTGGCAAACCTATTGTACTATAGTGGTTATGCAGCAGCCTCCAGGCCTTTATGGTGATTGGTGACACACTAGAGATATTGTTAAATTGACTTTTTTATTGGTTCTTGAGCCCTCTGTATTAAAATACAACTCCTTGGAAGAAGTGAAGAGAATCTTTATATTCTGAGATAAATGTGACCCCCTCCCCCCTCCAAAAATATGGATCTGGAGCTAAATTTCATTGACATTCATTGAAGGATTCTCTTATTTGTGCTCAGTAAGGTATCCTTATGTTTTAATTCTGGGGTTTAATTCCATAGCAAATCTTTTAATGAAGCAGGATTCTAGCTGTATGGGATTTGTCCCCTCATTTCCTTTCTGGAATTGGCCTTTGGAAACGGTATGTTACAAGTGAGTGTGTCCAGGAAGAAACAGAGAAAACATTGAAACAAAACAAAAATATGCAAGAAAATTGGGAGGAATATAGAGCAGTTTGTATTCAACCTGTCAATTTAGTTTATGATAATCTGAAGATTTCTTGTTGTTGTTGTTCAGTCGCACAGTCGAGTCCGACTCTTCGTGACCCCATGGACCAGATCATGCCAGGCCCTCCTGACTTCCGCTGTCCGCTGAAGTTTGCTCAATTTCATGTTCGTTGCATCGATGACACTGTCTAACCATCTCATCCTTTGCCGTCCCCTTCTTCTTTGACCTTCAATCTTTCCCAGCATCAGGGTCTTCTCCAGTGAATGCTCCCTTCTCATTTGGAGGCCAAAGTATTTGAGCTTCAACTTCAGGATCTGGCCTTCCAGGGAACAGTCAGGGTTGATTTCTTTTAGGATTGACTGATTTGATCTCCTTGCAGTCCAAGGGACTCTCAGGAATCTTCTCCAGCACCATAGTTCAAAAGAATCTATTCTTCAGCGCACGGCCTTCCTTATAATCCAACTCCCGCAGCCATACATTACTATGGGGAATACCATTGCTTTGACCATGCAGACTTTTGTTGGCAGGGTGATGTCTCTGCTTTTTATCATGCTGTTTAGGTTTGCCATCACTTTCCTCCTAAGGAGCAGGCGTCTTTTAATTTCATGGCTGCAGTCACCATCTGCAGTGATCTGGGATATCTTCTATTTGCCAAGGAGTGATGGGGCCAGATGCCATGATCTTAGTTTTTTTGAAGTTGAGCTTCAAGCCCACTTTTGCGCTCTCCTCTTTCATCCTGAGCAAGAGGCTCTTTAGGTCCTCTTCACTTTCTGCCATCAGAGTGGTATCGTCTGCATATCTGAGGTTATTGATCTTTTCCCCAGCAATCTTAACTCCAGCTTGTGATTCATCCAGGCCAGCATTTCGCATGATGTACTCTGCATATAAATTAAATAAGCAAGGTGACAATATACATCCTTGTCGTACTCCTTTTCCTATGCTAAACCAATCAGTTGTTCCATATCCGGTTCTAAGTGTTGCTTCTTGACCCTTATACAGGTTTCTCAGGAGACATGTGAGGTGGTCTGGAACTCCCATCTCTTTAAGAACCTGCCATAGTTTATTGTGATCCACACAATCAATGGCTTTAGCATAGTCGATGAAGCAGAAGTAGATTGTTTTCTGGTACTCTCTTGCTTTCTCCATAATCCAGTGAATGTTGGCAATTTGATCTCTAGTTCCTCTACCTCTTCGAAACCCAGCTTGTACTTCTGGCAGTTCTCTATCCACGTACTGTTGGAGTCTAGCTTGTAGGATCTTGAGCATGACCTTGCTAGCGTGTGAAATGAGTGCAATTGTGTGATAGTTTGAACATTCCTTGACATTGCCCTTCTTTGGGATTGGAATGTAAACTGACCTTTTCCAATCCTGTGACCACTGTTGTGTTTTCCAACTTTGTTGGCAAATTGAGTGCAGCACTTTAACAGCATCTTCTTTTAAGACTTAAGAACATAAGAACATAAGAGAAGCCAATGTTGAATCAGGCCAATGGCCCATCCAGTCCAACACTCTGTCACACAGCGGCCAAAATATACCAGGTGCCATCAGGAGGTCCAGCAGTGGGGCCAGGGCACCAGAAGCCCTCCCACTGCTGCCCCCTCCAGCACCAAGAATAGAGTGCATCACCTGCCCCAGACTGAGAGTTCCCATCTATACCCTGTGGCTAATAGCCACTGGTGGACTTCTGCTCCATATGTTTATCTAATTCCCTCTTGAAACTGTCCATGCCTGTAGCTGCCACCACCTCCTGTGGCAGTGAATTCCATATGTTAATCACTCTTTGGGTGAAGAAGTATTTCCTTTTATCTGTTCTAACCCGACTGCTCAGCAATTTCATAGAGTGCCCACGAGTTCTTGTATTGTGAGAAAGGGAGAAAAGTACTTCTTTCTCAACCTGCTCAATCCCATTCATAATCTTATAAACCTCGATCATGTCACCCCTCAGCCGTCGTTTCTCCAAGCTAAAGAGCCCCAAGCATTTTAACCTTTCTTCATAGGGAAGGTGTTCCAACCCTTTTATCATTCTAGTTGCCCTTCTCTGCACTTTTTCCAATGCTATAATATCCTTTTTGAGATGTGGTGACCAGAACTGTACACAGTATTCCAAATGAGGTCGCACCAATGATTTATACAGGGGCATGATAATACTGGCTGATTTGTTATCAATTCCCTTCCTAATAATCCCCAGCATAGCGTTGGCCTTCTTTATTGCAGCTACACATTGTGTAGAAATTTTCAGCGAGTTATCCACTACGACTCCAAGATCTCTCTCTTGGTCAGTCTCTGCCAGATCAGACCCCATCAACGTGTATTTATATTTAGGATTTTTGGCTCCAATGTGCATCACTTTGCACTTGGCCACATTGAACCCCATTTGCCACGTTGACGCCCACTCACCCATCCTCAACAGATCCCTTTGGAGTGCCTCACAATCCTCCCTGGTTTTCACCACCCTGAACAACTTCGTGTCATCTGCAAATTTAGCCACATCACTGCTTACTCCCAATTCCAAATCGTTAATAAACAAGTTAAAAAGCATGGGACCGAGTACTGATCCCTGTGGTACCCCACTGCTTACCACCCTCCACTGAGAAAGTTTCCCATTTATACTCACTCTCTGTTTCCTATTTATAAGCCAGTTTTTGATCCACAAGAGGACTTGTCCTTTTATCCCATGACTATTGAGCTTACTTAGGAGCCTTTGATGAGGAACTGTATCAAAAGCTTTCCGGAAGTCAAGGTAAATAGTATCTATTGGGTCCCCCTTGTCCACATGTTTGTTCACTCCTCAAAAAACACTAACAGGTTAGTGAGACAAGATCTTCCCTTACAGAACCCATGCTGAGTCTGCCTCAATAGTTTTTGTTCATCAATGTGCCTACTAATTCTTTCCTTAATAACAGTTTCCACCAACTTACCCGGTATCGATGTCAGACTGACTGGCCTGTAATTTCCTGGATCTCCCCTGGAGCCCTTTTTAAAGATGGGAGTGACATTAGCTACCTTCCAGTCCTCAGGAATGGAGGCAGATTTTAAAGAAAGATTACATATTTTTCTAAGGAGATCCACTAGTTCACATTTGAGTTCTTTCAGAACTCTCGGATGAATGCCATCCGGGCCTGGTGATTTATTAGTTTTTAAATTGTCCATCAGTCGGAGGACTTCCTCTCTTGTCACCGCAATCTGATTCAGGTCTTTCAAACCCCCGCCCGAAATCGGTGCTTCTGGAGTGGGCAAACACTTCTCCTCTTCCACAATGAAGACAGAGGCAAAAAATGCATTCAGCTTCTCAGCCATTTCCCTATCATCCTTCACTACTCCTTTTACCCCTTGGTCATCCAAGGGCCCCACTGCCTCCCTGGCTGGCTTCCTACTTCTAATGTATTTGAAGAAAGTTTTATTGTTGGTCTTTATGTTTTTTGCGATATGCTCCTCATATTCCCTTTTTGCTTGCCTGATCACAGACTTGCATTTTATTTGCCATAGTCTGTGTTCCCTTTTATCAACCTCACTAAGACTAGCTTTCCACCGCTTAAAGGAATCCTTCTTACCTTTTACAGCTTCCATTACTTTATTTGTTAACCATGCAGGCTTTTTTCTATACCTATTTGTACCTTTCCTAACCTGTGGTATATATTTTTTCTGAGCTTCTAGGATTGTCTTTTTAAATAGTCTCCAAGCTTCCCCAATGGTTTTGACCTTCTCCACTCTTCCTTTCAATTTCTTCCTCACATGTCCCCTCATACCAGAGAAGTTACCCCTTTTAAAGTTAAAAGTGGTTGCGTCAGTCTTTTTGGGCAACTCCCTATCTGTACAAATGTTAAACTCAATGACATTATGGTCACTGTTTCCAAGTGGTGCAATCACTTTTACATCTCTCACCAGGTCTTGGGTGTTACTTAGGACCAAATCCAGGATCGCCTCTCCCCTGGTAGGATCTGTGACTATCTGTTCCACAGCACAGTCATTGAGATTGTCTAAGAACGCAATCTCTTTTTCCCGACTAGAACTCATATTGACCCAATCAATGTGTGGGTAGTTAAAGTCGCCTATTACAATACAGTTATTTCGTCTAGCCGCTATCTTTAATTCATTCATCATTTTATAATCCTCCTCTATCTTTTGATCTGGTGGGCGATAACAAACTCCCACTGTTAAGCCTCCTTTTGGACCCACTATTTCAACCCATAGCATTTCCAGAAGTGAATCCAATTCTCTTACCCTCTCAATCTTACTGGACGGTATACCCTCTCTGACATACAGAGCCACCCCACCTCCAACCCTTTCCCCCTATCCTTCCGATATAATTTATAACCAGGAATCACCGTATCCCACTGATTTTCCTCATCCCACCAAGTTTCTGAAATACCCACAATGTCTATTTCCCCCCAACACCAAGCATTCCAACTCCCCGATTTTACCTCGGAGACTTCTAGCATTTGTGTATAAACACTTATAGTTTCCCACGTTTGTTAAGCCCACAGCCTTCCTCTTGCTGCCTCGAGACCTTGCCAGGCAGTTCCTATCATTAGCCACAGTCTCAGTGGACAATTGTAATCCATTTCCTTGTACAAAAGTAATAGCTACCCCTTCATCTCTTTGAGATGAGCCATCCCTTTGAATAACTCGGCTGGGATACCATCACCTTTAGTAATGCTTTCTAAGGCCCATTTAACTTCGCTTTCTAGGATGTCTGGCTCAAGGTCAGTGATTATACCGTCATGGTTATCAAGGACATCGAGGTCTTTCTTGTATAGTTCTTCTGTGTATTCTTGCCATCTTTTCCTAATCTCTTCTGCTTCTGTTAAGTCCCTACCGTTTTTGTCCTTCATCATGGCCAGCTTTGCATGGAACGTTCCCTTGATTTCTCCAATTTTCTTGAAGAGATCTCTAGTCCTTCCCAATCTATTGTTTTCCTCTATTACTTTGCATTGTTCATTCAGGAAAGCCTCCTTATCTCTCCTTGCTGTTCTCTGGAAATCTGCATTCAGTTGGGCAAATCTTTCCTTTTCACTGTTGCCTTTAGCTTTCCTTCTTTCCTCTGCTATGTGTAAAGCCTCATCAGACAGCCACTTTGCTTTCTTGCATTTCTTTTTCTTTGGGATGGCGGTGATTGCTGCCTCCTTTACAATGCCATGGACCTCTGTCCATAGTTCTTCAGGCACTCTGTCTATCAAATCTAGTCCCTTAAGCCTATTCTTCACCTCTATTGTATATTCATCGGGGATGTGTTCTAGGTCAAATCTGAATGGCCTAGTGGTTTTCCCAACTTTCTTCAATTTAAGTCTGAATTTTGCAATGAGTAGCTCATGATCTGAGCCACAGTCAGCTCCAGGTCTTGTTTTTACTGACTGGATAGAGCTTCTCCATCTTTGACTGCAAATTATGTAGTCAATCTGATTTCGGTGTTGCCCATCTGGTGATGTCTATGTGTAGAGACGCCTCTTAGGTTGTTGGAAAAGGGTGTTTGCTATGACCAGCATGTTCTCTTGACAAAACTCTGTTAGCCTTTGCCCTGCTTCATTTTGTTCTCCACGGCCAAACTTGTCTATTATTCTGGTTACCTTTTGATTTCCTATTTTAGCATTCCAGTCCCCTATGATGATGAGGACATCATTTTTTGGTGTTAGTTCTATGAGCTGTTGTAGGTCTTCATAGAACTGGTCCACTTCAGCCTCTTCTGCAGCAGTGGTTGGGGCATAGACTTGGATTACTGTGATATTGAATGGTTTGCCTTGGATTTGGACTGAGATCATCCTGTCACTTTTGAGATTGTATCCCAATACTGCCTTTCTCACTCTCTTGTTGACTATAAAGACCACACCATTTTTTCTACGGGATTCCTGGCCACAGTAGTAGATATAATGGTCTTCTGAGTTAAATTCCTGTCCACTTTAGTTCACTGATTCCGAAGATGTCGATGTTCATTCTTGCCATCTCATTTTTGACCACGTCAAGCTTACCTTGATTCATAGATCTTACATTCCAGGTTCCTATGCAGTATTGTTCTTTGCAGCATCAGACTTTCCTTTCACCATCAGACACATCCACAACTGAGCATCCTTTCGGCTTTGGCCCAGCCGCTTCACTCTTTCTGGGGTTACTCATACTTGCCCTCTGCTCTTCCCCAGTAGCATATTGGACACCTTCCGACCTGAGAGGCTCATCTTCCGGCGTCATATCTTTTAGCCTTTTGTTACTGTCCATGGGGTTTTCTTGGCAAAGATACTGGAGTGGGTTGCCATTTCTTTCTCCAGGGGATCACGCTTGGTCTGAGTTCTCTGCTGTGGCCTGTCTGTCCTGGGTGGCCCTCCATGGCATAGGCCACAGCCTCATCGAACCATGCAAGCCCCCTCGCCACGACAAGGCAGTGATCCATGAGGGAGAATCTGAAGATTAAAAACATTCAAACATACAATACATGACAGAGAACGAGTTACTTCCAAACAACTCAGCTTATGCTTCCTGGTTACACTTATGAACATAAAACAATATAATGTACCCTATCACTACGACTGTTGCACTGTACTCAATCAATATATAGTAATATAGTCCCCATTAGTATCCTCTTAACACCAGTCTTCAGCCGATACATGTTTATTCCAAAAACATTCAAGCATGTGTGATTTTTTTTGCGGTAGTTAATAAATATTTTTGTATATACAAGAAAGAAAAAGTCAAGTGTGAACAGGGCAAATGGTTCTAAGCAATCCTGCATTACCAAAGAGAAAACCTATATGCAACACTTGTTATGGCACTTGGATGTCTTACTGTAAGCCGCCCTGAGCCCGCTTGCGGGGAGGGCGGGGTAGAGTGTAATAAATAAATAAATAATAAAATATTTTAACTGCATTTTTCTGTCCTACTCAAAGGGGCTCAGAGTTGTATATAAGGGGAAAATAGCTTTCCACTTTCCTTCTGTTACAACAACCTAGTAAGGTAGTTTAGGCTCAGAAATAGTGGGTTGGGTCATGCAGAGGATTTCCACAAATGGAATGGAGCCAGTTTCCACCTGTCTTGATGTTACTCTTTCTGTAGAGCTTTGTGGGTGAGAACTGGGTGAGGTGCAATTGTGCTTTCTTTTTTTGTGTATGTGAATGTGGGAGGTTAGATCTGTCTCATTTTGTGTTAGTAATTTTTAAAATACATGCCTGGGTGTAAGTTATGGGGAAGGAAAGAGAACCACCACTGAAGTATTGGCAGACAAAGGGAGGTATAGTGGTGGGAAGATAATCGTATGCTGTGATATCCTGGACACAGATGACCTTAACAACTATTGCCCATACCTGATATCCCATCCCTGGTGTATGAGTGTGTGGTAACTGTACGACTTCAGGTACTCCGGGAACAAACAAAGTTCATTTCAGTTTGGATTCAGAACTAGGCTTGAGATGGAAACAGCCTTAGAAACTCTGATTAACATTCTCTGGGAGAGTGAAAAGGTCTTTTTTTGTTACATGCTAGATAACTAGGGTATATACTGATACTTAATGTGGAAACAGCTTTGCAGGCGCAAATACGAAAGTGAATTCGAAGGCTAGCAGTAAATATTGGGCCTCTACTGAAGAAAAGCAGTATGGAATAAAATCTGCAAGCTTTACACACAGCATATGAATAAGTTTTATTTAAAATTGGCATGCAGCTTGTCTTTCAATTATTTTTCTCCTGCACAAACGTATTCATTATGCTCAGTGCTCAGAAAATTCTGCTTTCCATGTTATCAATAAATGTTAACAGTATGTTTATTCTTGAGCTTCATATTTCTGGATGAGCAGGATGGTAATCAACAGCCTGGCATGTGACAACATCTAATTGTATTTTACTTTGGTTTTCATCATACATCCTCCTGAAGAAGAACCTACACTTTGAACACTTGCAGAAATATTTCAACAGTTGGCCACAGTGAATGACTTTGTCTCTTCTGGGTCTCAGGCAAAGCTCCCTCTGAGCTGTGGAGTCTTGCAAGCAAAAATTCTACTTTGTGAGCTCCTGGCATTAAAGTTGTGAATGAGTGATTTGCCTACTGCATAAATTAGTTTGTTCTAGAGCCATCCTTACTGAGCTAAGACAAAAACGTGTGAGCCAGAGGCTAAAAAACTGTGAGCTAGCTCACACTAGCTCAGCTTAGAGGAAACACCGGTCTCAGGTACAGGTCTTTCACATCACCTACTACCTGGTCCTTTTCACTGGAGATTCCAGGGATGAAAGCTGGGACCTTCTGCATGTCAAGCATATGATATCCCTCCCCCTCAACCCAAGTCTCCAGCCTTACATTCCAAAGCATTTATGCAATTACTGTTATTGTTGAAGGCTCTAGTCATTCAAACTTAGGGTGTGATCAGGCAGTAAAAAAGCATTCACCGTTGTTTTCTTATTAACTACATTATTAATGGACTTGAAACATATTTGCCACTTGGTACTGGACTATCTCTGGTTCCACTCTCATCCATTTGTTCTGGTTTCATGCCCTAGTTTCTTAATCCTGGGTGGTTGCTAAGCTGAGTAGTAAGTAGATTATGATAATGGTCCCAGTTGTTTGACTCGTATGAAGCTCCTGTCCTCACAGTATGTCCAGGAAGTCTATCCAGGTAGTCACTTACAACTGAAGAACCTACAATCACATTGTTATTTGATATTCCCCTTCTCACTTAAGAGCTATTTCCCCTCTATTCCTTTTTTGGGCCTAACATTATTCTCCAGTTCTGCTGGTCTAATAGTGTAATTACATCACTTACCGTTCCTTTTTTTCTGTTTGTAGTGATAGTCTGACAGTAGCTTTGGTGGTACTGAGTTGGAGATCCAATAGGAAGCAGAATCTCCTCCAGAATAAGGTGGAAGAGACAGAAATTACTCAAAATACCTCATGGGTTTCAACACTTGGTTGTTAGCTGTAGCATACCCAACTGCAGACAGTAAGCTAGGAGGTCTGCTGTGTTAACAGTCACCCTGGTCAGTACACAGGCCAACTGGCAACTCTAGAAACCACGGTCCCATTGGCCAGGTGATAATTACTTCTACTTGCTTGACCTAGCAAACAGAGCAACGGGGAAATTAGAGGAAAGGAATAAAGAAGCCACTCTGGCAAAACAGCGGCAAGAACACTGGATGTATACACTGCAGTTGATCGCTACTGAGAGATTAAGTTGCCTGCCGAAATGTTCTTGTGGCTTTTAAGGAGACCTAGCTCTGAGCTTCTCAACTCTCTTATAATCTGCTGGAATGCTTGAAGAATTAACAGTTTGATCAGACTGCCAATTTTTATTGGATTCTGTACCCTTTAAGGCCATAAGAGGCAGTTAAGTGGTCCTGAACGTCAACTAAGGCATGCTCATGCTGGAGCAAAAAGGGCTTTTCTTTAAACAGGAAGGCCCACTAGTTAGAATTCCAGCAATATAGTTCTAACAGCCCACTTTTAATGTATGTAACATTAACCATTTCTGCTTTTCTTACACGTGCGGTAACAGTAGGGTGCAAGTTGTGCGAGTGAGTCTGGCTGTGACTTTTCTTTTTTGTATTTTTTTAAAATGCATATCCTGTTCAGGGTGTGTGTCATTGGGAATTGGTGATGAGCATCGAATCAAATGCTTAAAACCATTATACCAGCCTTCTGCATGCAAGCCCTGTCAAGAGTGCTCTATGTGATGAGTAGATTCTTTTTTTCATAATGACTAGTAGACAGCCAGTGCACCCATCAGAGTATGCCAAGGTACCGCATAGAAATGAAGATGCACATGTGTATGTGTCAAATGCTGGAGAGCAGAAGCTTTTGCTATAAATACCATTTTATCACATTTCCTCTTACATTTCAATTTTATAAGCCTGTATATAAGATTTCAACAGAAAAAAACCCCTTGCAGTGGAAAAAGAACATGGGATCCTTGACTTTTTCAAATAATCATTCTTAGAGGGGATAAGTAAATAAACATCTAAGTGTAGCCAATATGACATCTTTCTTAGCTCTAAGGTTGGAGTTATATGGAAGGTGAAACAAAAAGATTGTCAAATAAAAAAAGAGAACACCTGTGTGTACATATTTATAAGGGAGCTGATAGCTACTGTTTGAGGAGTCCCTTTTCCCCCTTTGTTTTGTAATCTTAACTATAGCCTTTATATATACATATTTAGACCTACTAGCCTACATTATATGTACTGTTTAATAATACTGTATAATTTAAATGTACAAAATACAGTTTTCCGGAATTAATGGGAAATTCAATTAGTACAAGAGAGTTCCAGGGGGCATCTCATTTCCCCCTCCCTCAGTATCTCTTCTTTCCCACCCCTGGTGGCCCCCAGAGTCTCTACCCTTTTCTTGCTTCCTTCTCATCCACTAGCCAGCCTGCCTTTATCTGCCTCCCCCCTTCAGCTTTCCCTCTTTCTCTCCCCCGGCAGCCTCTTCCCAGGAAATCTCTAGGTGAGTTGCTCAATGCCAGCTGCTGGACCCAGACTCAGATTCAAATCCCCACTCTGCCATGGAAGCTTTCTGGGTGACCTTGCTCTAAACTACTTCACCGGGTTGTTGTGAAAATAAAATGGAGAAGAATAATGTACGCTGTTTTGGGTCCCCATTGTGGAGAAAGGGGAGGTATAAGTTAAGGAAATAAATAATAAATATAGCTGAAGACATGGAGTAGATAAAAGGCACACTTGTTGGTGGGTGGGGAGGAAAAAAAGGAAGAAGAGAAAGAGGAGAAGCTATGGGGGCTACCAGGAGGAGGCAAAGAGGAAATAGTGCTGGGAGTGGACACAGGGAAAAGTAAAGCCCCCTTGCAAGTCCTTGCAGGTTCCCCACTGTGCAACTGAGCTTGGTCCAGCCAGCACCATGCAACTTGGCCAAGGTTTGCTTGGGGAGAGGCTGTCAGAGGGAAGGGAAGGAAAGGAGACAGAAGATGGGGCACATAAATATATGATGGCTGGCGAGCGGGAAGTAGAAAAGGAAATAGGAAAAGAAGAGAAAGGCTATGGGGGCAGGGCTTTTAAGGAAGGGAAAGAGGCAATAGTGAGGGAGGGGAAAACAAGATGCCCCAGCAACTCCTTGCTTGTCCCCGGTAGTATATTCAAAAGAAACTGCATAGGTAGGGTTGTTTCGGCGAATTAGCATGGCATGCTTGGTGTGCCTGTTCTTTTTTTCATTATTACCACTGTGTTCCATCACCTCTTTTGGTGCTTTAGACATATGGAAGAGGAGTACTTTTACTGAAGTGTCAAGAATGTAGCATATGTTGTATGTACAAATGTCAGTACACCAGTGACAGCAGCCGACCAAGGTTTCAGAAGGCACAGAGGTGTGAAGAGGGATTGTTGTTGCAGTGAATGCCAAAAACACTATGCTTTAACATTGCCTTTCCTTATGCACGCAGACTATACCTTTGTAATCCAATCTGCATCCCCAGTGGTCTGGGTAGACTTCATCATAACATCAATCCTATGACTTGTATGTTGCCAAAAATCTTTGCTGATGAAAGTGATTTCTTTCAGCAAAGAGACAGAAATCTCCACCCTTTTCTGCTGCAGCCCTCCCCATGTCTCTCCCCCCCCGTGTTGCTTCTGAGGGATGGAGGATCCATGAAAAAGCATGAAGGGGGAGTAAGAGGCCCTGGTAAAGGAGAAGCGATGAAAATGTTTCCCATTTCCATCAGTGAAAGTACAGCCTTCAACATTATCTCTCATAGCTTCCTATTCATAACAACTATTAGGTAGATCATACTCACTGTTTTCATTTCAAAGGAAGGAGAATCCCTCCTTGAATTTGGAGAACTATCAAGGCCCAGGATTCCTATCTTCCATCACCCCTCAAAGATTTGAAATGCTTTTTAGAGCAGTTAATCTGTAAGGCTGCTTCCTCGTGTCTTGATATCAAGCTCCATCCAGCTACTGACAAAGACCAATTGTTTTTAACTGGTAGACTAAGAAGCACACACACATGCCCAAACACTAGTAGCAGGCAAGCTCTTGTACAAACAGGAAAAAAAAATCAGGAGGAAACCATCTTCCACACCACCTAGAAAGCATGTACAAGTCACTCATCCTTATTCTTGCACCTTATCCTTACCTCTATTGTAGTGTAAGTGTCCCCAAATATTCATGAGCTGTATGTTAGATTTCACTTCAGTACTCTCTTTGTATTACCGACTACCTAGTTTACATAGCCGGGTATCAATATTTATGGGAAAAGTTGAGTCCTAATCTTTGTCACGCTCCCCATGATAAAAAGGAGTGAGCTTCCAAAATGGGGCACGGTGTTTCATAATGCCCCCCCTGGTCAACACGTAAAGACACCTAGCAGGCTGTGTTTCAAAGACAGTGGTAGTGTCTATCATGCTAAGAAGACATGTCTGCCTTCACCTACCAATCTCACCTCAGAGACTAAAGCCAGAACTGAAGATCTGTTATTTGACAGAGAGGGATTGTTCAGTAGCAAAACAGATGCCACCCTGGAACCTGTCCAGAAGTCCATTGTCTCATAGAACACATTATGAACCAGTGGAATGCCTAAAAGCAAATTGACACTCAGAGTCACTTTTGGAGTGGGGCAAAAACTGGTTCTCTTATCTGGCAAAATGGTTACCCATTGCACTGCCCATTGCCCATTTTAAGATTACAGGAGTTATATGCTGCTCAGGATGTGAACTGTTCTGGTCAGTAAGGGGGGGAAATAGAGGGGACATGGCCCATGGCCACAGTAAATGCACCATTCATACTACTTTTCCCATCTGGATTGACAGCAAAGGGGAAAGTGGGCAAAATGGAACTCCTGGTGGGTCAGATTTGGCCAAGGAACCGCAGAGGTCTTCTAATCCAGCAATTTGTGTATGTTTCCAAATGTGAATATTGTGCAAAGAGTCCCTATGATGACTCTCAACAGTCTTGTTTTGTTCATGTAAAAAAAATTGCTAGATAAATGAAGGAAGAGTAAGTCAGACGAACATTAAGGATCTGGCTGCAGTGTGCTTGAGATACATGCCATATGAAAATAGCATCATGGGCTGTGTTCTTTTCCCTTGTATCTGTTTGATAAGCATCTGTATTTAAAATCAGGTAATGGTTTTCCTTCTATATCCCCCCCTCCCATGCATAACTCACTCCTTCCTCTAGCAGTTAGTGCAAATGTAAGATGTGTGTGCATGTTTAGAGAGAGAGAGAGTTATGAAATACTATACCTTGGGGTGGGGGAGGATCCTGCAAACATTTGTTTTCCACATTTCTAATACATGATTCTTCCATACTGTAAAAAAAAATGCAAGGGCCACTGTTTAAAAAGAACAAACACCCTTCTGTGATCTTGCCTAGTTGTTTTGAACAGTTCTTGTCGTTTGTGGGATTGTCACAGATCTCCACAAGGGCAAAAACAGAACAACAAAATATTTGTTTTAAGTCTTTTATTGTATGCTGAATGCCCTTGAGCATGTTTATGAGAGTTAAACATTAATAGCAGATGTTGTTAATGAGTAGAAGTCTTGAACTGGCTTCTCAGACCTTTTAGTTGGTACATGAATCTTCTGGTTGATGACAACACTTCTAACATGTCTAATTATGAAGTAGTATTCTAATCAAGCCTCAGATAATGGGAGAATTTTTACCCCACCTATTGTGTTTGTGTCAGCGGCAGACAAAGATCATTCCAAATCTTTATCCTTTCCTCAAGATTAATTGAGATTTCTTTTGTTCCAGTACCTTTATCTGTGTGCATTTTTAATTTCCACACAGAATTGTAGGGTTTATTAACATTCCCACCTAATGTCAGAAATAGAGTCTGGATTTCTTCCCCTCCCTCAAAGTCCCCCCCCCATTTTTTTAAATACTTCTAGGAGCAGTAGGGGAAAGTGATTATAGGTAATAAATATCTTTTTTTAAAAAACATTGCAGAGGCAGTTTTTCCCCCTGTTAATGAGGGTAATTTGACTTGGTTGAAGGATTGCAGTTCTTAAGAATTAATGCAGCAATCCAATTCAAAGATTTAAAGAGATCTAAGATTTTTCACAGGTCGTGTGCTAGTGAATGTGCTCCTATCACATAGCAGCTAATGGACTTGAACAACAGTCTGTCATTTGCTGTTACCTCTCAGTGTATAGCGGCTTTGCCCTTGATAGCAAGTATTCTTTCCCAGCAGTACAGATTATTTAGTGGTATGGTATATTTGTAACACTTTAAGAGATGGTATCCTGTTTCCAACAGCCCTAATTACCGTATAAAGTGAGGTTATCTTTCTGACTTTCTTAATTACATGTTTGAATCCTAATCGACTGTAGTCTAAAGGTATTTTATACTCTAATAGCTACCTTCTAATTTTTCTTCTTTTCAGTTATGATGTCCTATAGTCACAATATAATTTATGTGCTGCGTTTTCATTATGCCAAGTAGAAACACGTTAATTACAAAAAAAAATGCAAGAAGTGATATCCATAAGTTTCCATTTTTTTGAGGGGAGGGGGAAATATATTATTACCTTTCCAGAATGTTTATTAAAGGCTTATTTGTAACTGATGTTGGAAGTGCTCTAATTTCTTGATCCTATTATGTTCAAAGATATCAAAAATCCTATTTTAAGGTAATTAGAAGGATTCTTCTTTATTTAAATGCCTTCTGTAGACAGTGGCTTTCTATAACCAGCACAGAAGAATCTTTGTTCCTTAATTAGAAAAAGAACTAGAGCTCATTAATTGTGGGCACCAAGTGATGTCTGCTCAAATGGAGAAGCAATAATACAGTATAAATAATGCCTGAACCTCCATTTTTAAAAACCTTACACTGCATAGCAATGCTAATAGTACATACACAATATGCAGTTCAATTTCCAGGGAATAATATGAAGATTTGTTTTGTTTCCATCATTCCTCTTTTGGAAGGTGAATCTTGGTCATGCACAGTAAATATAGGTCTGTTACAATCATACAGTCATACAGAAAACAGCTGGTTCCCCAATGAACATTCAAAGTGTAGTATGTATCCTAAGATATATTCTGTCATGTAATGCCAAGCACAACTTTGTAAAAATGCTAGAGATCCACATGTATAGCTGGTATGGGCCCTGAATGTAAGGATGCCAATCTCCAGGTAGGACCTGGGATCTGCCAGAATTACAGCTCATCTTCAGACTACAAAGGCCAGTTCCCTTGGAGAAAATGGCTGCTTTGGAGGGTAGACTCTGTGACGTACCCCACTGAGTACCCCTCTGTCTTCCCCAGGCTCCATTTCCAAATCTCCAGGAATTTCCCAACCTGGCTCTCGCAACCCTATCCTCCCATCTCGCACTGGTGGCTAAGGAGATCTGGCAACTGTAATTGAATGGAAGCACACGTGTGTACTGCAAGTCTTTAATATACAGGGAATCTCTGAATAAGGGCTTCTGCTTCCATGTTAAAAGTCCACATTTAATCACATTAAAAGCCAGAGTGGTGTAGTGGTTAACAGTAACAGACCCTATCTGGACAACCAAATTTAATTCCGTGGTTCTCCACATGAAGCCTGCTGGATGACCTTGGGCCTGTCACAGTTCTCTCAGAACTTTTTCAACCCCACCTACATCCCCAGGTGCCTGTTGTGGGAAGAGGAAGGGAATGTGATTAGAATCACAGAATCATAGAATTGGAAAGGATATCCAGGGTCATCTAGTCCAATCCTCCACACAATGCAGGAAATTCACAAAAACCTCCCCACCACACCCCCAGTGACCCCTGTTCTTTGCCCAGAAGATGACAAAAAACCTCGAGGATCCCCAACCAAACTGGCCTGGAGAAAAATTGCTTCTTCATCCCAAACTAACGATCAGCATTTCTCTGGGCATGTAAGAAAGGGCCACAAGAACTAAGCACTAATGCAACCCTTCCTGCCCTCCCTCTCATGAATTGCCTGAGTTCACAGAATCAGCATTGCTATCAGATGGTCATCTAGCCTCTGTTTGAAAACCTCCAAAGAAGGAGAGCCCACCACCTACCGAGGAGGCCTGTTCCACTGAGGAACCACTCTGTCAGGAAGTTCTTTCTAATGTTTAGCTGAAAACTTTTCTGATTTAATTTCAACCCGTTGGTTCTGGTCTGACCTTCTGGGGCAACAGAAAACAACTCTGCACCGTCCTCTATATGACAGCCCTTCAGGTACTTGAAGATGGTTATCATATCACCTCTCAATCATCTCCTCTCCAGGCTAAACATACCCAGCTCTTTCAGCCTTTCCTCATAGGACTTGGTCTCCAGACCCCTCACCATCTTCATTGCCCTCCTGTGGACACCTTCCAGCTTGTCTATATCCTTCTTAAACTGTGGTGTCCAAAACTGAACACAGTACTCCAGGTGAGATCTAACGAGAGCAGAGTAAAGCAATACCATTACTTCATGTGATCTGTAAACTATACTTCTGTTGATGCAGCCCAAAATCACATTTACCTTTTTAGCTACTGCATCACACTGCTGACTCATGTTCAGTGTATGGTCTACTAAGACCACTAGATCCTTTTTGCACATACTACTGCCAAGACAAGTCTCCCCCCTAAGGTAGAGAGAAAAGTGGGTTATAAAAACCTCCTCTTCTTCTAATGATCCATAGCCAGACCACTAATTCATGTCTGAGGTTGTCCTCCTAAGGACACATGAATTTTGGAGGTGGAACGTCAGCTGCATCCTATTGGCATTTATGATTGTTTGTATATGGAACTTGGAGAAGCCAGGAAGTGAATAAATAACCATTCTCCTTATGAACAGGGGAGAAGAGTGGACTGATCACTCAGCCAATGGCACGTGAGTACTCTTGAGTGGTGGTTGACGGGCCAATGGCTGATGGAGCACAGTGGGAGAGCTGGAAAGTGCCAATATGCTAGGGCCTTTTAATATATAGGTTGCCCTGTTTGTGGGCCTTCTGGGAACAAATGGCTGGCCACTGCATGGTGCAGGACTAGATGGACCATTGGTTTGATCCAGCACAGCTATTTTTGTGTTCTTTTGTTCCTTTATGCTGCATGGAGGTTTGTGTGGGTTTCTTGTAGGTGGATTACGCTATTGGAGTTTGCAGTTCTCTAGCTTTACAGAATGTCATAAGAACTGTTATAAGATCAATCTGAGCACGAGACATGTTCTTTTTGTTCCTTGGTTACATTAGTCAGTGGCTGTAACACATACCATTAGAATGTATGTCCTTTTTTATTCTCTGTCTGTCCTAGGGCCATTAACTTACATCTCCTTCATAATCTCCAGAACAGGTTCAAGCTTCCTGAGATAATGAGGAAGCAGTGGTGGGTTCTCTCTAGAAGGTCTCTTGTTGGCAATAGGACCTGAGCCAGTTGCACAAGTTTTCCTGGCTTCTTAAACCTGTTCCTTGTGCCAGCCATTTAGTGTAACAGTTGCATCATGTTAAGTGGCACTGCAGATTTAAACCAGTTTGAAAATAATTTCATGATTATCTAGAAGCCGCAGTTTTATGAGGATGTTGACATGTTCATTATTAGAAATTCCCTGGCAGTACAATTACCAAGATTTCTTGAATGGTATTTATGACAGTACAATTAGAAAAAGATTTATATTTCTCTTATAGACGTGTCCTTATTTCTGCTGGTAGGATGCTGAAATAGTTGGAGGGTTTTTGTTGTTGTTGTTGTTGTTATATTTAGAAATATATGACCAAATTTGAATAGATACCATACATCCTCAGTTCTTTGTAAAATAAGTAAACCTTTTGACAAGTGGTATTGACTACATTTATGTATTGAAATTATGTGTTATCATTACAAACAAGAACACTTTGTCTAAATCCATTTGTATGCTGCTTTTCCATATGTTCAAGGCTGATATCAGCTGATTATCATTTAAAGATATATTAAAATTACAGCAGTTAAGATATAACACTTTTTGCTATGTCGCAAAATTAGATTCTTGGAAGCACGAATGTTCTCCATCTGTGGTAGCATAACACAAATAGAAGAATTAGGTTGGATAATCCCATAGTATAATTGAGAAGGCACTACCCAAACAAGGTTTCAGGAGTCTGGACTTGCAATCTGTCATTTGATCCTTAAAAGCTCAGATGCTAATGTGCCCTATCTATGAGTTTCCAAATTGAGGCCAAATTAGAGTCCCTCCCTCTGGTCATTAGAATGGAGTCTCAATTTATTGCTATATGCATATAGCATTAGAATCTGCTTGGGGAACATGTATAGAATTTCTGTAATTTGAAATATAGCATCAAAGCCAGGGGAATTATAAAAATTAAATTTGATGGTCAAATATAGCTAGTGCACTTTTAGCCTACTGGGTCACAATTTATTCAGTTCTCCTCTATGTCTTATTAAAAGCAAAACCATAGTGTTGGAGGGAGCAGACAGTGGGATTCCTGCACAGAGAGATACCTCACACTCTACCCTGATGATTCTCTTAGTGCAGAATGGGACTCCAAATATCAGTGGGTAGTTTAACTCCCATTGTAGTGGTCTTCCAAGCACAGGGCTCTCCCCCCGCCCTTAGCATAGCAGTGAATGGCAGCAATTCATGTTCACAAATGAAATAGGAGAGAATACAATAGTACGTAGGGACTTGTTTGGGAGTATGCATGAATTTTTTTCTTGCTCCTTGGGACCACCTGTTTCTTGTATGGAACTGGTTTGGTTCCCTTTCATAACAGTCTTGCTGTACATTTATTTCATTGGATACTTTTTAGAAGCAAGCCTGCTCCTATTCGCTTACCCCCACCCTTACAGCTGTTCCTTGATCATGATGACATGATATTGGAATGTGGTAGGATCCAAAAGAGTGGCTATTAGATAGATAGAATAAACTGTGGAGGGCACACACAACACAAACAAAAACATGACTGTTCTCACTTGTGTATGTATATGTGCTTGCATGCACATATATTTCTCTTTCACCAGTGCTAGTGGGATTGAAACCTGTGCAGAATACCTCCAAGTTAGAAACTGCTGTGGGAAATGAAAATATCTGTATATTCTCCCCTTCCATTGTGTGTTGACCTCTTTTGATCCAAGTCTAGTCCCATATGTCCATGTCTTACCTTTGGAATCACTAGAAGTGGGACAGGAAAGAAACAGAGAGGTGTGAGGAGTTGCCTGGTCTCCTGGCGTCAGGTCTGTTTCAGTATTGGGACAACCTAGCAACTCAAAAGAAAGCAGTGGGCTGCCAAAGGGTTTTACAGCTCTGCTGAAGCCAATTAAGTTTGCTCCGTTTATGCGTTTTTAACACTGGCATGGACTAATTTTCTTATTTTTATTTGTACTTTAGAGTCTGAAAAAGATGGAAGCACAATTAAAAACTGGCAACACGATTGGGAAGGTTAGGCAAGTGACAGAAAGAGCTTATTATGAGCCTGATCAATGCATAGCTTTATACATTCAGTGCCATCCTCAAGGCCACAATCACAGTCCATGAATGGGATTGTTCAGATGTTATGGAGGATCTTGCAACTGCTCTTTTTTTACATCTACCATGATAATTTTACCCCATCGTGGGTTGGATCCAACCAGCTTTTCTGCAGGTGAAAAAGGAAGGAGAGATCTCCTTTGACCACCCCCAAAGGCTATGCTTGGGGTCCTGGGACTTGCATGGACATATGTCATGTGGGAGAGGTGCTATAGTAGGGAGAGGAACCTGACAAGATTCAGTACAAAAACTAACTAGGTCCAACCTTTTTATTTTAGCTCCCCCAAACCATCTCAAGATGTGACTTTAAGTAATAGGTTGAAATAAATTGCAAATCTTTTCCTAGCTGTAACAAAAGAACTTGTTAACAAATAAAAGTTTCCTAAATGAGTGAATGAAAGTTTACTAAAAGGTAGGGTTGCCAGGCCTGGGTTGGAAAATGCCTGAAGACTTTGGGGATGGATCCAGGAGAGGGTGGGGTTTGGGGAGGGGAGGGGCCTCAGCATGGTACAATGCCATTGAGTCCACCCTTCAAAGCAGCCATTTTCTCCAGGGGAGCTGATCTCTGTCAGCTGGCAACCCTAGTAAAAGGACAAAAGGAAGCATATCTAAGTTTTCTTTTATGCCAATAATGTATGGAACAGAAAATGTAAACACCGGGTTACAATCGGGTAGTATCCTGCCTGGCTACAAAATGTTATACTTGCTTCTCTGTGTGCAGAGAGAGACAGAGGGAGAAATAGTTTCATTTGTTAAAAAGACATGTAAAAAAACCTGTTCTTCAATTGAGTATGCAAAAATCTCATTGCGGTATTTATTCCAAACCTGCACACATAATGTTCAGTCAAGGAGAAAACAGCAAAAAACAGTTGTTGATGGACTTAGCAGAGAACTGGATTAAATAAGCATTAGTCTACTGAAGCTGATTACAGGAATATGAAAATGCAGTATCTTAATGGTACATATTTTCATGTGGCAGCTCAGTTGCCTTTCATTTTGCAGCTAATATGTCTATTCTTATGAGTCATTTACTTCTTTAATTACCTTTTGCAGGCAAGGCACCATGGTATATTAATGTGAATGATTTTTACTGCCAGTTTATCATACAATGCCCCAGAAGTTGAAAGGCGTAATTGACTTGGAAGAGCAGCTCATGAAGGAAACAATATTTAGTTGACAGTTTTCCTTGTACTCTCTGTTGACGTTTATGAGTTTACACTATGCTAAAGGAGTAATAAACACAATTTTCTTTCAATAACAGGAAAGAGTCGCTTCTAAAATACGTTTGTGGGGAAAAACAGATTTGTTCATTTCTTCAGTAATATGGAAGAACGTGTTGCCTGTGATGAGACATATATAAGATTGCCAATTGAATTAAACCTCACAAGGTGCATTTATAACCTGCCTCAGAGCATTAGACAATATCAGGGTGCCCATGAATCAAATAAAAGTAATGAATATTTAAATTATATACAGATTTGGTTAAATCATATTTAAATCTAGGTGTTAGATTATTTGGCAGCCTCTCCTTATAAGCAAGCGATGGTGTTTGACAATGGCTTCCAAGGAAGTATGGGGTACTTTGCAGAAGCCAGCAGCCATCTAAAGTGCTCCGCATTCATGGGATTAAAAACAGTGTACTTGCCATAACTTTTCTAAAGTTAAAGTCTACAATCAGAACCTGTCAGCATGATTTGGTTTCTCAAATGATGCTCCTAATAGAATTGACGTTGTCAAATTCTCCCTTTTGATGGAAGCGGTCCTTAAAGGAGGTAGAGCAAAGAATACTCATGAATCCATCACCCACCTCTTGCAGTTTGGCACCTGTGATGTGTGCATGTTAACAAGTTGTGAATGGTTACTAGGAGGCAATGTGCGGCAGTAGTTAGTATGGTGGACTTGGACCAAGGTTTGAACTTTTGCTACCCGTGAAGCTCACCTTGGGCCAATTATATTCCCTACTCAGCTCATGTCATGGTGTTGTGAAAGTAAAACATGGTATCCCTTCGATATGCCATCCTAAGGTCCATGGAGGAAAGGTAACAGAGAAATAAAGAAGAGAAACATGGGCAGAAGAACTTCTCTTTAATCCTTCTCCTTGAAAAGAGTTTTGTCTGAATTGTGATAGAGCCAGGATATTTTGTTTGAATTGTGCCAGAGCCAGCCCTGACCGGGATAGCCCAGGCTAGCCCAACCTCGTCAGATCTCAGAAACTAAGCAGGGTCAGCCCTGGTTAGCATTTGTATGGGAGACCTTCAAGGAATATTGGGGTTATGATGCAAAGGTGGGTAATGGCAAACCACCTCTGAACTTAATGACACTTTCCACCAGGATGTGGCTTAACAGCATTTTCTACCAGGATAGAAAAACTGGATGGACCAAGGGCTCCATAATTTGATAGCACTGTGGAACAGGGATTGTTCTTTGTATACTGCAATACTTGTTAGTACTGAGGGGGGCCAAAACAGGTTCCCTCCCTAATCTGTATGCTCATAAAGGCTTTTTGTGAATGAGAGCACTGCTTTAGCACTCATTTACATGCTGTGCCCTGATATGCAGCCTGCATGGCCAGTTTGTTGCCAATACAAGGGATAAGCCAGGTAAAAACATGCTTGTTTCTCCCTAGGAAGTTTCCCATGGTCCTATTGACTGCGCCACAAGGAATATGAAAGCTTCCGTCTGGATCAGTCCTTAGTTGCAGTCGCACAGCTCCCGCTGGGGTGCATCCCGCGGATCATATATAGCTGTGAAGAATCATTCTCTCTCACTTTCATTCCTTGAACAGCACACCCTGCCTGTTGCAATAAGAACCTCATCTCCCTTCCCCCTTTCCCCTGCCTGTTCCCTTTTGACTGCCAACTATTTTCTAGTTGGCTGAGAGGGAGTTAAACTTTTCACAGTTTTTGCCATGATTGTTTGCAGTTCAGCCCTGTGCAACATAATGAAAGTTTTCTAGCCATCTGTTGTTAAGCTGGCGGTGACCAAGGCCAGTATATCCAAACAAAGTGCTGGCCCTGCTGTAAACGGAACCTGTCAGTTTAGCATAGCTTAGCTGACCTCCTCAATACGCAGGGCAGCCTTGCGGTACCAGGCACGGTCTGTGTGTATAGCTTAGAGAGGAACTACTTGGGACGACCGTGTTTACTTTTTCCACTTAGTGTTCCTCCCACAGGCTTGAGCGAGTTTATACTAAATCTTTAAATTGTCACTGTTTTTTTCAATTTCAAACCGTTTTCAGTTGCCAAAAAGATGGCGTGGGGGGAGGGGGGGAGAATCTTCCATCACTGGCAATCTTTTGGGAGACTTTCTCTCTCACACACTGTGTATGTGTTTGATAATGTTGACTAGAAAGAGCTAAACCGTTTATCAGAGTCATTGTTTGCAACTGTGACTACTGCTGCTCTCCAGTACTAAGTAAGGCTTCCTATTTGACACACTTCTTTTTAAAATTCTCTTTTAGCCACTCCACTTCATGTAGTATAGTGGTGTATGTGCCCTATTATCATTTCTTGGTAAAAACAAAATATGTAAAGTGACAAAGTTCTGTATCTAACTGCAGATGAGATCCATGTGTTACATCTTTCCACTTTTGAGTGTGGAAATGGGTAGGCCTGTACACAAGACTCCCAAATGGTAGAGGACTTAGAGGTCTTCAAAGTCCAATTAATCTTCAGTTAAGAAGTTAATTCACTCATTGACTATTTTTTTATGTTGGAAAAATGAATAATAACAAAACCCTATTTGGGGCCTGACAGGAAAGACTTGGAGTATAGTATTTGAAATGTTTGCATCTGTACTCTTTACTACGAATTCCCTTTTCCTTTCATTTTCAGCTTTCTAAAATGAAGTTCCTATTTGAACTAACCATGAGCATGATTTATATAACTTTACTTGGAAATAAGTGTCACTGTTCAAGTGGACTTACTCCTGTGCAAGCGTGCATAGCATTGCAGCTACCATCTTAGATCTTCCATTGTTCTCGTTCTCTCTCTTTCTCTCTCTCTCTGTCTCGTAATTTGGGTTATAACCTGTTATAGGAGTCCCCACCTTCATTTCCCCTCTCAGAGCCAGTTTTTTGCCACCTCTCCTGCCATTTCCTTAGTGCAGCTCTTTTCCCATGCATCTTTCTGGCTTTCCATCAAGCACAATCCAGGAATAAATGTTGTACCTTCCTTTCCTTCTTGTTATGTGAGAGAACTGGCAATATATTAGAGCTTCCAGCAAATGTAAGAAAATAAGAAGGGCTCTGCTGGGTCAGACCAGTGCTCCATCTAGCCCAGCATCCTGTATCACAGTAGCCAACCAGTTCCTCTAGACGGCCAGCAACAGGGCATAGATGCCAAGGCCTTCCCTTGATGTTGCCTTCTGGCATTCCATTTATAACAACAGAATCATGTTTTAGGACTTTGCAACACATTGCAAAGTAAGAGAATAAAGCACATATATTGCCAACCTGCAGTGTTTACTTTCTAGACTACACCTCTGGTAAACACCTTTTGTGCTTTGACCTCTAGCAGGAATCCTTTTATTTCCCCCCCCCAATTTTGTTTTCTCTGCTTCTCTCATGGAGATTGTGAAATGATATGTTCAAGTACATTGTGGTGTCTGGCTGCTTTGTGGAAAGTGGTTTTGTTTTTTCTTTGGCCTGGATTCTGCAGAGCGTGACAGCAGTGAACCTGTGTATCAGAATCAGAGCTGCCTCTGCATGACTATAAAGGAGGGTATGGGATCAACGTATGACGCTCAGTTTGACTGAATGAGACTGCAGTTCCATATTGTCTGCTGTGACTTTCAGAAGCAAATAAAGTCTGAGACAGATGTCCTACTCCATGGCTTCTTTTTATTGGAAATGTCAGGATTTGAATCTGGGATCTTCTGTATGCATAGCATGTGAGTGGGGGAGAAGTGATTTAAAGTATATTGGGACTGTGATGAGGCATAGAATCCTTCCCCAGCAAATCCTTTCCCACCAGAAATTGCTTCTTACAGCCACTTTTCTGGATGCTTCTGGTTTTGAAATCTAATAGAAAGATTAAAAAAGCATGCTGGGGGGGGGAGGTATGGGTGATGAAAGGGTTCAGAGACTCCTCTCACCTCCCCATGATAAAATTGTTCCCCCTCTACCGTTTCACACTGATTTAGTGGCAGACCCATTTCTGACACACAGGACCTTACCTGTTGCAACTTTTGCCAGCTACATTATACCATACCACCAATCTTTAAAACCAAACAATTCTTCTCCCCAAGGTTTCAGGTCAGTATCTTCTGGAAATCATAAAATTTAGGAGAAAAAAACACCATAAAATTTAGGAGAAAAAAACACCATGACCATACTGCAGTGTTTTCATCCCATCACTATATGGTATACTCACATCCCTGTCACATTCTCAGTTATCTGGGCTAAATTTCTCAGTCATGGCACATGTTTTTTCTCATTGTCTTTGTGAATGCCAGGATTAAGTCCTTAAAAAAATATGAAATAAGGAAAAAGTGTAGCCGCTGCAACATAAAATAACCCCCAAATAGCTTACAACAATTAAAACCTTTAAAAAGACAATAGAAACAATTACAACAATAATAACACAGAATTTATTTATTTAATTTCATTTATAATCTGCCTTTCTCACTGGGTCTCAAGGCAGACAAGTACCATGAAATCATTCAATTAATCAATAAGCTGATTACAAAAAAAGATAACATTTGAATCTAATAGCAAAGATACCTAGTAAAACAAACTTAGTCAATCAGCAATCAGATTGTAAAACATAATAACCATATTTGAGTCTTAATAACAAAGATTTGTCGCAATATAATGCAGTAAAGCTTGGATTGAAGACCTGAAGAAAACACACACACACATCCCAAGTTGAGGTCACTGCTCAAGCTGATCTATTATGCCACAGATCTGCTCCTACGAGAATGTCCTCCAGAAAAAATCAGTTTTGCACATTTTGTGAAATGGTAGAAGCATGGGCAGAGCAGTCCATAATGTGGAAGCCAGCATAGAGGAAAGCAGAGTATCGCCCTCCGATGCACTGACGTCACTTCTGGGTGATGCCAGTGCATTGCATGTGGGGGAATTTCCTCCCACTGGCCAGCTGGCTGGCAGTAGGCAGGAGCCCACAAAAGCAAGGGATCCCCACCCCCACCTGGGGGAATGGTATCCCTATCTGTAAGGTAGGGCCATGTATAGTGCATTACGCTAGGCCAGGCTTGAGGTAACCATAGCCTGGATCCATGTGGCCAGATCAGTTGAATTAAGGTAGGGGCCCATCTTCTGAATTAAATGGTGTTGCTAGAACTTGGAGCATGCGGACACTACTTTCTCTTTCAGTACAAAGTACCTACAAACAGATCCAGTATACTTGGAGTTTGAGAGGACAATTCCTAAGTCAAATGCATTAACTTCCAAGCATGTTTGAACCTTTTTCACTGTCAATATGCTTATGTCTCCACTGACTGTCCTATCTAGTGCTTTTTATGTTTTTAAAAATACCAGTCCTCATACAAAGTTCCACGTGTTTTCCCCAATTCCCCCATCAGTATTTTGGAGACCCCCCCCCAAACAAAGGTGTCGGTACTCAATACTGGTGAATACTATTATATTTTTTTAAAAGCCCTATTTACCTTCAGTTGGTGTAGAGTATACATAGTTGCAGCAGTGAGCCAGGGCACTGTACCTTTTCCTCAAAAGTTCTCTTTTGAGCAACCTGATATGCCCAGCAGGAACTTTATAGAATATCTTCAAACCAGGGCTACTCACTTTCTTCTCTTTCACAACAAAACCCAAACAATTAAAAGTACCTGAGCTTGGAATGCGATTGGGTGCCAGGGACCTTAATCATAGGAAGTAAGGAGATAATCCTATGTTCTCCACAGAATAGGAGCCAAATGTATAGAGCTGTCTGCTGATGGACAGGGGAAGTATGTGTGATGTTTCTTAGGCCAACTAGGAAGACCAATGTGAAAGAAATTCACTCAAAATTCAAATAACCCTTTATATCTCATATATCTGGTGCATAAGGTATCTTTTGGTGTATGTAGCGTTAAGATTTCATCCTGTAGTACTTCCAAAAACAGGTAGGTAACCTTGGTATTTAGAATGTTGCCTTTTTAACCAAATAGAGATTGCAGTTTTGTTTTTTAAAAGGAGGGGCTATACCAAGAGGTCACCTACTTGGCTGTGTTTTTGCTAGCTGTCTGAAACATAGCTCTACTGTCTATTAAACTCAAACCCACTATGTAAACATTCCTGTGTTGTTCCCGGTCTCTACAGTGGCCGGGGGATCAGGTTTCACCTGCCTGCACATCTTCAAGCAATTAGAGCTATTAGCTTGAAGCTATTTCACATTCAAGGGCCATGGTGACATTCAAGTCTGCAAGAAGTCTGAAGGTAACACAGAAAAAAAGAAAAATGAAGCATCTAGGGAATACAGACTGGTCACCATTCTTCTGTGTGTCCCCCCCTCCCTCACTACTTAATAATGTAGTTAGATGGTTAGACAAAATCATTATTACCAAGATGAGTAATCTGGTCTCAATCACATATTTGAGAAAAATAAAGATAGCAACATGGCTTTACAGTGATAATTATTTATTCCTTTGGAATGATGTTATATTGGTCTTATTTACTGACTCAATTCACAGCATGAAGGCCTTAGCTTGCTTCTAATTTACAGGAGGATTTATGCTCAGTGTTTACATTGCACAGCGAGCGTCTTCAGGTAAAGGCATCAGTCCCAATGACATTCAGCCCCAGGTTTAGTGGTTTCTAGCAGCAAGTCCTGAAAGCTGTTTTTTTTCCCCTTTAAGGTTGAAGCAGATTAGTGGTGACCTTAAAAGATTAAACTAGTACAGTTTAAAGATAAATAATCAGCCTTTAGCTCATTAGATAGCTACATAAGCATGACAGAAGGTGACTTTATTATAACAGTTTTAGCACCCAGGATGCATTTTTCCCTATTTTAATATTTCCCGGGAGGGGGGATAGTCAAGAATATGGAGGGGGCTTTGATATTCCTCCCCAGAAAGCATAACGTAAGTGACTACAACACTGCACGTTGTTCTAATGCAGCTTTTAAATTCACAGTGTTGGTTTGGTTTGCTGCTTTTTATTTTTTCTCCTGTTGACTTATTATGCAGAAGAGGCTAATTTTAAAAGCTATGCCTGCTGCAAAAGAAGATCTTGCTTTTTGCTGTCCCGGAGGGTGTTCTTAATCAGAAATAACCACAGGCTAAATTATAATGTGGAATTCTGCTGCCCTTTAGCCTAACCACTGCCTTCTCATTCAGTGTTTGTTAACAAACATCTCTAAGTACAAAATTGTTTGAGAATTACTTTTTCATTATATTCACCAACTTCAATTAAAGTAAGAGGCTTACAGGGAAGGGGGGGAAGGAATTAAAAATGTATGGGTTTTTCCTCCAAGAAAGTTTTAGTGATCATTTCCACAAAAGCGTTTTCTCCTCTGGTATTTAACTGTCTCGGGGATAGTCCAATTTAAGGTAATACCTGCTAACAAACTAGGACCCCTTTTTCGGCAATGAAGAGAGAACCCAGCAGCCAATCAGATCGCCAACCCGTTTTGAAGAGGTGGAGCTGTTAAGGTCCAGGAGACATAAATGAGTGGCATTTCCAAGTAATTTCACAATTAATGAGTTCTGACAGTACTTCAGCATTGTTGGTTACAGTATATAGGATAAAATCCACAGATAGTAGAATGTGCTGTAAGTCCCACTAGAATCACTGGGCACTGAAGGAAGCTTCAGTGTTTTAGATCACAAGTTCCTAGAGATAACCATTCTGGAATGTCTACAGCAGAAGAGGAAGGTATCAAATTTCCATTTTTAAAAAAATGTTTAGCCTACATAATTGAGAAGCCTAATTAAAAGATTAGCTGGTGAGCTTAGGGTGAGAACTGCTGAGTTTTGAAAAAAAAGGTTCTTTACAAGAAGCCCTCAAGTTCCCTCCACATTTACATGCCAGGAGCAGAAAAACTGTGTGGTGGTAAGAGGAAAGGGGATGCCTCTTTAAAGCAGATCTTTCCTGTTCACTCTCCTCTCTCACCCTCCCCCACACACCCCAAAGCCTTGTCTTTCTGTTTCTATGATCTGCCTTTTGAACAGTTTTTGTGGCTGATCAGTTCTACCTAATATGTCTCTTGATTTCTGCTATTGTAATACTCAGACGACATGCTGTTCTCTTCATTTTTATAAGCTTTAGATGCTCCTGCCTGTCATACTCTGGCGGTTTATCTCCAGCGTCTGGATTTGCTTTCAGACTTGCATGTCTATCAAGCTGCTGTTGCTTTGAATGTGAGATCAAAAGAAGATGAATTCCAGTGTAAAAAAAATTTCCTTGTATGAAGAAAAGATTGGGTCCTGTGTAAACATCCCACTGACAGCTCCCAATGAGTTATTTCAGCTGAGCATTAGCACCCGGAATGACAGACAGTCTGAGACTACATGCTAAATAACAAATATCAGTGGCTGTAGCGTGCGTTGCCAAAACAGCAATACATTTTCTCAAGGAAGCCCTCTTCTTTTTTTAAACCTAGTGTTATTGAATATGGCTGTTTGACTGTTCATCTCCTTCCAAGCTGCCTTCGAGTGCCATCCCCAGTTTACTTTTCTTGACAATATCTCTGTCATTCTTCCTCTATGTCAAAAGACAGGACTTTGATAATTGAGGCTGGAGAAAGGGGGGGGAGCAAGTGTGAGGAAGGGGGAGAGGGTTTACTTAGTCATCTGGACTTAAATAGGTACTTTGTTTTAGTAATTGAAAGGTACAACATAAGAAAGAGAATGCATCTACTGGGATATATTTGAATGCACACACTTCTGACATCTTAGATTCAAAAGTCTAATTTATTTCAAATGGGGGGATTGTTAAGAAGGAATTTGAATATTCATTCTGAAGTCTGTCCAACCTTAACAGACATTTATTGACATAAGCGCATGGGTACCACAAAGAGTGTGAAAAAACAAGCTTTCCAAAACTATGTACAAATAAAGAATTTGTCTAGATGCATTGCTGAGATGTATTTGCCACTGCTTCGTCTAGTTATATCGCCTTTTTTTCTTTTTCTTTTTCTTTTGGCATGTGGGCCAGCTGCTTTAATAGGGTAGAATTAATATAATTTTTGTGGAGTGTTAAACACAACTTTGAAATTACCTGCAATCTCCAGCTGATCTTTCAGCTTTTTGCAGAGGGGTGGCGGTGAGGGGTTGGGGGGATTGCTTAAATTCTTGTGGTTTCTTTGTCATTTCATAAAAGCAGACGTTGCTACTGTGGAGGCAAGCCTCCCGTGGTTGCCTACAAAGGGCAGTGCTCCAGTGTGTTTTCCCTTCAGTGTGTGCTTCAGCTGCACAGCACTTCCTGTTTATTCAAACATCTTTTTGCCATTCTTCAACCCCCTGCTTCAGAGAAACAGCCAGAGCACATCTTCAACAAGAAGACGGAAAACTAGAGACAGTAAGGGCTCTCGCTCTGTTAAACTTCCCATATTCTCCATTGAAATGTTCCGGGGTGGGGGGGAGAAAGGGGTGGGCACGTGTAGCCATAGTGAACTTTTAACTTGGTATCTTGCTTGCAGACACATTCTTTTGCTGTAGGAAAATTTAATTGCTGAGCCTCTAGAGGAAAAATAAGATGATTCATGTTGTTTACTGCCTTGTTGGGCAAGACAACAAGATGAAATGAATCTGGTTTCTAGTAACTTTTTTAAAAATTTTCTTTCGGGTCCTCTGTTGCTGTCAAGCATATACCTCAGGAGGTCCCATGCTGTGGAGATGCCGGATGACTTTCTCTTAGGACACGTGTAGGATCATAGTGTATTTGTGTGTGCATGTGTGTAATCGTCTCAAGTTTAGAAGGAACAGCAGCCAAAGAAGGGGGTGGGCTGGGATATGGGTCTGCATATTCAGCAGCGTCTGTCTTTTGCTTGTGCCAAAGTGTTTGCATTGTGATTGTCTCTCCGTTTGTGAAATGGTCGTGTTGATGTTTGTACAGATTTAATGCTAATAAAAATCAGGCTGCCGAGACAAGCCTGGCTGTTCTCTCATTCATATGACTGTTGTCTAGACTTCTGATACTACAGAAAGGAGGGGGTGGGTAGGGAAGACAGGCAAGCAAACTAAATGTTTTGAGAGTGATTGTTAACTTTCCCATCCGGGATTTCTCTAGATTTTTTGGACTCTGTTACATCTGTGACACCTGACAGTGTCCAGACATAGTGCCAAATGATATCTGTAGCTCATGTTGTAACAGGTGTGTCATTTCTACCCTTTTGGGTCACGTGGCTTAGTAAATTGTGTCATGTTTGTTTGCCTCTTCCTTTACCCTCTAGGAAAGTCCACCAAAATTGAGAGGTAACTGTTTTATCCAATTGTTTGAAGCAGGCATGTTATTGCCATAAAGAATGTGAGGAAGTGGAAAATGCACCATCTGAAACAAGGATCTTCAGGGAGTTTTTCTTTAAAAAAAAATATATGAAGCCCGTTAGGTGTTTGAAACTCTAAAGACGTGGGACCCTCGAGGACAGAGACAGATAAATCAAGCTGTATATTCTGACAAACTGCCAGTATCTGTATATGGAGAGTCTATGTGGGTTTAAACATTAGGGCATTTACTTTTTTGTGTGATTTTCAGAAGTTTGAAATAGGAGAGCCGGGGGTAGGGGGGATGTTTACCACTGCCTTGAGGACAATTTGTTTAACAGTAATTGCATGGGGGAAATGGAAAGACTGACTAAAGTTATTTACTCAGATGTTAGTGTAGGTGTAGGGAAGCACAACTCACTGTAGGAATAGTAGTCTGCTGCCTTTCTTGGTATCTCAGCCTGTTTGATGACCATCAGATTTCCCAGCTCGTTGATTTTGTTTTTTCTGGATGGCAGACTTGATTATTTATCATAAGGGAAAGGGAGTAGCTCAAGCAAATAAACATGTGACCAATCTCCGTTTTCTTTGTGGCTTAATGAAAAAATAGATGGAAAATAAGGAAAGCATTGTTTTTTTTCTAGAAAAAAATTAATAAGGGGAAATTATGTGTCATATTAAATTGGACAAAAAATAAAGGCTTAAATGAGTCAATGCTCTGTGTGTGTGTGTGTGTGTGTGTGTGTGTGTGTGTGTGTGTGTGTGTGTGTGTGTGTGTTCAGTGGCTTCCACTTTCGGAAAACTCACATGGCTGCGAGCCGAAAATTAATCTGCTGTTTTGTATACTCTTCCAGTGGAATGTTTCCATAGATAACACTGCCAACCACTTGGGCTTAGGGTGGATTTATTGCAATCCTGTTCTTGCCTTTCTACCTTCACACAAAGTGTCGTTGTCTTTTTTCCTCCTCCTTTTTAACACATCAGTTAGGTGCTTGTCTAAATGAGAAGTACTTGCAATCTCGTGGAAGGATGGATGCTGACTTCTGAGCAAAATATTGACAGCGCAGTTATTCTGTCACCCCTATCGGCTGCTAAGTGTTTGCAGTGTGCGTGTGGAGCTTGCAACCATGTTAAACCTATTACAGGCGCCCCTCTCTTTTAACACAGTTCCTGTGAATCTCATTGTGTATAGTGTGCCATTCCTTAATGATAGCTCGGGAGAATATTAAGTAGTTCTTCTGGGAGGGATAAAACCCTATGAACTAAATTGCTATCAAGAATGAAAACAAGGTGTGTGTGTGTGCACGCACTTTAATTTGGCCTAGTCCTTAGGAAAGGTATTGTGTGTGTTTTAGTTGATTCACAGAAAGAACTGACATGCATGTGAAAGGAGTTTCATATTGAGTGGATGGAGATAAATGTAATAGGTGGATCTGCTTTCAGAATCTTTCGTTGTCTCTTAGAATTGCCCATCAGTTTCAGTGCACGTGACTGGCTGCTATACCTTAGTTATGTTATCTAGGGTTAAGGTCATGATGCCCAGGGAACAGGGGCGGGCCACCCGGATTATATTCATAAAATGACTTTGGAGTAGAAGAGGGAGGGGGAATGTTCTGCCTTTTCAGCATCTTCTATGTTACTCCTTGCCAGTGGTGGGTCTCAGTGAGAGATTTTGAACATTTTGGACATTTATAAACATAAGATCAGACAAGGGCTCTGTCTGTTCCCATCTCTTATTTCAAAAACTGGCCAATCCTCAGATGCTTCATGAAGCTTTAATAGTATAGAGTGCTTTTTCTTCCCATCCACCAACAGACTCAATCAGTTAAAGTCTTCAGAGACACCACAGGCTGGTTCACATTTGTGAGCCAATTGTTTGTTTTCTCTCCATGTAATCTTTTCGGTGTGCAGCTACCACAGGTGTCTGTATCAGTAAAAAAAATGGACAGAAAGCTTTTTCTGTGTACAAATTGAAACTCCTCCCATAACTGGGAGATTGAAGGGGAAAGTGCCCGGTTCACACATGCACAGACTGTCCCTAGCTATTGGCACGGGTCCTCTGAAAACAGCCCATGTTAAAGTGGTTGATACTTATTTACTTCATTTATACCCGCCTTTCTCCTCAGTAGGAACTCAATGCAGCTTACATCCTTCCCCTCACTTCCATTTTATCAGTCACAGAAAACCCTGTGAGTTAGCCTGGGCTGAGCAAGAGTGATTGGCCCAAGACCACCCAGCAAGCTTCCATGGCAGAGTGGCCCTTTGAAGCTGGATCTCAGAGATCCTAGTCTGACACTCTAACTGCTGTACCAGACTGGCTCACAGTGTCAGTATATCTCTATTCTAGCAACAGAGAGTGTCACAGGTCAGTTATGAAGAAGGGACACTTTGTGTGTGTGTGCGTGCATGCTCCCACCCACGTGCATTTGTATGTGTGTTTTAAACCTCCTATAGTTAATTGGTTCCCAGGATCTCTAGAGAAGCTTTCCTCTGCCACCACTTTCTGCCATTTGTTTGATGGAGGTGAACAGCTTAAGGAAGGGCTGTAATTGCAATGGTTGTGCCCTGTATCCTGCACAGGATGTCAATAGTAAAGAAAAGGTTGTGATGCTTTCTGTGCTGAAATGGAAGGCTGTAGACTTTACAGAAGTCACTGCAGCCCTGACAAATTTGCTTATTAAAAATGCAGCAGTGAGGCTGCCAATCTTTTGCACAGGATGCTTTATTCATATGCCATCTTGTTTGTGATCTTGAAGGTTATCAGAAGTGGGTTTTTTTTAATCTTGTAGGATCCAACCGGCTTTTTCACTGAATATTATCCAATTCTCCTCCTTACTACAGCCCCCAACTCACATGGGGTTTACATATACAGGTCCGTGATTCTCAACATAACTTTTTTTGGGTGACCAAAGAGGAGGACTTCTTTTTTTTAGCAGCAGAAAAGCTGATTGGCTTCAACCTTGTATCTTTAATTTTTCAAGTAACCATCTTGAAAGTGGTGGAATATGACTTGAAACTCTCTCCTGAATGGTTGAGTGTCTACAGTGTCAAAATGTTGCAACGATATTAGGACTCGCTGGAGTTCTGGGCCTCTCTCTCCTTCCTGCAGCATTTGCATTAAACCATGAGCATTGGTGTTAGAAAGCCTGGTGACCATTAAGCCTGAATAGAGATCAGCCAACTAACTTCAGAAAACCGCTGTTAATAGTCTCACAATGGCATTCAGAAGGCAAGGAAGAAACAAAAGGCAAACCTTTTTCCTACTATGCTGGCCATCTTGCTTTCTTTTCCACACCCATTTATTTTTCAGCTCCAAAGGACCAATGACTGTTGATTACCCTTCAGAACTGCAGAGCAAGTGGGAAGAATCTCAGGTTAGAAGTGAAGGCAGAGTCTTGGGGGAAAGTAGAGGGAGACAAAGCGACTCCAAACTGCTGAACAGACTGTATAGCTGGACACTGTGTTGGGTTGTGTTAAACAGAATTCAGCACAGGGAAATGAATAACATCCCTTTGCTGTGGTTCTCTTGACAACCTACCTGTCATCACACTCCCTTCTAGGACTTAATTCAATCCAACGCTAAGTGGTTTTTCATGATAGAAGTACTCCCTGTCTTTAACCTTTGAGCACCCATAGACTACCTCCTCTTGCCATGGCAAAGCCACAGGTAATCTCCACTTGAGAAGAACAAAGAATTGCAAGTTAAAGTGTCAGTTCCAACATCTCTCAGAACCACTGTTTGTACTAACTGTGGATAGTTTGTGAAACCAAGACCCACAGACAATCACTCATATACTGGTTTGCTTCTACAAATGCTTTGCTTTCTTCAGCGTTGTTCACAAGTTTATATATTTGTTGAGTAATTCTCATGTTATAATCAATGCATGTACAACTGAACATGTGATTTAAACCCCATGTTTTTTCAGCTACTTATTCTTGGTTTAATTTGTTAGGTGTACATGTGTTTTGCTCTTTATTACAAACAGATTATGCATATACATGCAGGAAGTATGTATGTTCATTGTAACATATAAACAGGGCTACTGTGTAGCAGGGGCATAGTAAAGACTAACTATGCTTAATAAACCATTTAATTACATCATGAGCTCACATACTATCTGAATGGAGCCAAATACTAGACTAGATTTCTGCACGTCAAACTTTTCTGCTGGCCTGAGCTCTAATTTCCCCATGCTGTTCTCTCTCACCATTAGTAGCACATTACACCTTGTAACTGCTTTCCTCTCATTCATAGGCCCATGAGGTTAGGGCTTTTTTCAAAGAGGAGGAGATAAAGGAGGTGCACATTTTATCCCCATTAGGAAGGAGTTAGAAATAACGGAGGAGACGGATTCAAAATAGTCACTGTTGTTGGTGATCTTGCCATAGGGGTCATTCATGGTTGGCGTGACAGTACGTGCTGTGATATCCTTGCCTCTGCTCTTATTGGAAGCTGAAAGGTGGGAGCGGGGACTAAGAGAGACAGAGAGCTCCTTTCCACACTTGGATCTCATCCCTGGTTCTATCAGAGTTCAACTCACGACACAATTTGGTGTAGTGGTTAACTGCGCAGACTCTATAATCTGGGAGAACTCGGTTTGATTCCCCACTCCTCCACTTGCACCTGCTGGATGACCTCAGGCAAGCCATAGTTCTGGCACAGCTGTTACTGAAAAAGAGCAGTTTCTGTCAGAGCTCTTTCAGTCCCACCTACCTCACAGAGTGTCTGTTGTGGGGAGGGGGAGGGAAAGGAGTTTGTAAGCTGCTCTGAGACTCCAAGTGAAGGATGGGGTATAAATTCAATCTCTTCTTCTTCTTCTTCTTCTTCTTCTTCTTCTTCTTCTTCTTCTTCTTCTTCACCTGGTTATAACAGCATCTGTGAACTCAGTGTAATGTGGGCACAAAAAATACCCCGAAATAATTACAGGGGTGAGCTCAAGTGTAGCATAGAATGTAAGTTCGGGGACAGGGTTGAACCAGGATTTAAGGTCTAGTGAGGAATCATCCAGGGACAGTAATAAGAAATGGTCAGCAATTACAGCACTGTGTCTGTAGCTACATGTCAATAGATGATATTAAGCAAGTGCTTGAGAGTTTTGCCTTCTAAGTCCTCTCTCAGTTCTATTACCTTATCGTCCCCTCCAGCAATCTAGGCACTTCTGATGTCCATCTACATTTGATCATTCACCAGTTGGAGGACATACTGCTGTCCTTGCAACAATACTTGTCAATCCATGTAGGAGCTATATGTGACCTTGTCTTACTTGAAATAATCATTAGCTACTTTACATCTGAAAACATATTTACATATGGTTGCATTTATTGCAGGGTACACAATTGTAAAGGCCAGAATGCAAAATACCATGAGCTACATCCCAAATATGTCTTTGGCTTTTGTTGAAACATTATTGTTCTCCCCAGTCCTGCTTCTTACAGCAGAACACGAAGGACCAAAAATATCACTGAGACCTTCTAAAATTACTCTATGGAACCTGGCTAATAATTTAAACTGTCCATTGCCAGTTTAATCAACTACAGTTTTCTGATATACAAACTGAATCTTGCTACATTTTGTCCAATGTGCTACATGTTGTCCAATGTGCATGTAGCCTTCAGAATCTTTGCTAGGAGACACCAAGCCTTCTTCCTTCCCACTGCAAATATTTTAAAATACTGAGTATATTATGCCAGACCAGAGTAAAATGACCCTAATTGCTGTTTAGAGTGAGTATTGACCGAATTACGAACCGAAATTTGTCATGAACCAGGTGTGGTTTGTGGTTTGCAAACCTTGGTTCATGCCATCCCACCCTCACGAACCCACCCAGGTGGGCTTGTGTAGTTTGTGTTGGTAGAGATGCTGACGCTGGCAGGGGGCTTGGAGAAGGCATTTAAAGAAACCACAGTCTCTTTAAATGCTTTCTGCAAGCTGCACCACTGCCACAGCATGACTCACAAGTGAACTGAGAAGGCGTTTAAATACCTTCTCGGTTGACTTGTTGAGTTGTGCTGCCACCGCAGTGAATCAACTGAGAAGGCATTTAAAGGTTCTCTTTAAATTTCAGTGATTCCTTTCGCTCCAAGTGGCGGGGGGGAGCAACAGGAATTGCTGAAATGGCTATATATATATAAAAAAGGAATTGCTGAAATGGCTTGCAAAAGCCATTTAAAAGGAATGTTCCCTTTAAATGTCTTTTGGAAGCCATTTCAGCATTTCAGCAATCCCTATCACTTCCCTCTCCCCTGCTTCCAGGCTTCCAAGCAGGGGGGAGCGAAAGGGATTGCTGAAATGGCTTGCAAAAGCTTAAAGGGGACGTTCCCTTTAAATGGATTTTGACATTTAGTACCATGTGGGAGTGGAGGCTAAGTGATGAATTCACCTGGAAATGGTGAATTCGCTGCTTGGACTCCACTCCTGTGCAGCACCTACTGGCAAAATCCATTTAAAGAAAACGTTCCCTTTTAATGGGTTTTGGAAGCTCTCTCCCCCCCCCCCTTCCATTCTGCTTGCCTCGCGGAGCTTCCCCCAGCAGAAAGGGGGGCGGGATCCATAAACCTCACAAACGAAAACCAGTCCACAATGCAAGGGAGGTTCATCCCGGTTCGTGGGAACTCATGAACCATGAACTGGAACAAACCTTCATTTTCTCATCCCTAGTGTTGACTATGCCAGAGAGCTGTGTAGCATTGGATGTCTGTCCATGGAATTTTTCCTTGTAGTCTAATTGACAGTACCAGTTATAGGGAATGTAATGGTACAGCTAGTGATGATGATGATGTTTGCATTTCAACTTTCTGTGTTGGAGAAGTCTCATAGCTGGATGTCTTACTGTGTCTCTCCTCCTATCGCAGTATACTAATGTTCTGGGCCTTTGCTAAATACCATCAGCTCCAAATGAAATAACTGGTTTGCTTTGCTTCATATCCCACCCCCGTCCGATAACCAGACCTTTCCTGCTTTCTGATGGATTAATGCTTCCTGACTTGTCAGTGGCCCCCTCAATTAATTCAAGATTGCAGTGTAATCAGTGTTTGTGAAATATCTTAGTGAACATATGCAGAAGGAAGTGTGGATGCCTCACTCCCTCTTTCCGTGATAGGCATCTTGCACAGGGACTATTTCTTTCTTGTTTTACATTAATGAAGTCTTCACTCTTCCCACTGTTAACACCTACGCATGTACTGAACGTCTCCAAGGAGACAAGGAAACCCTTGAGTCCAGCAATGGTGAATCCTCCAATGAGGCAGCAAGCAAGAGGCAACTCCTTGAGGCATCTAAGCTTCCAGCTGTCCTCCTGCAGACATTAATTTGCTTCTGGCTCCTACAGGCAGGCTTTTCTCCTTTTGCATCTGAAATGTTGGTGAGTGCTTCAGGCTTTTCAGAGCAAGCTGGGTGGGGAAAACATACCATGCATCTCTTTGTTCTCCCCCCCCAGTCTTCTGTATATGTCAGCCAGCTATCTCCTCAACAATTCCAAATGCATTTCCAGCTCTGGTACTGCCACCACCAATCCTCATTTTGCAACTTTCCTATTTATCGTATCTAAATCCAGCGATTGCTGGATGTTTCGTAAGGTTGATCCTCGACTGCTAAACATCTTTTACTTGAGTTGCACTATTCTCTAGATAGTGTTTTCAGCCAGGTATGTCTCAGTGTTTGAAAGGGAGCCTGGTTTGCCTTACTCCTTCGGCTTGCAAGCCCAATTGTGTGTTCTCCATTAATTTCTTTTGAAAGGAAGCTGCTTACCCCGCCCCGCCCCCAATACAGTACACAATTAATTTATAGCATTCATTCTCATGAGATGTTGTGATGGCAAGTCCATTAGATGGCGTTCAGGACAACAATTAGGGAAGGTAGTGTCAAATGAGTATTTCATATTCAGAGAAGTTCCGTACCTCAAACCATAGGAGATTGCTATCCATTTTGTTTGACTGTATCTTACAGAGCATTGTTGGAAATTGATAAACTTTTGGTCTGATCCAGAAAAGCAGTACGAAACCTTCCCATTGATCCCTTTCATGCAGGCTCTTTAAACCCACTTTAGCTTCTGATTTCCCCCCAAAAGTTTTAAGGATAAAGCATAGCAATATATATAGATATAGATATTCTGGATCAAAACAGGTTTGGGTTGTGGAAAACCCAGATTAAGGCTTCATTAACTGTGGGAGGACAGTGTTTTATCCTTAAGGTGTATGAAACCTTTAAAAAAAAATTATTTTTGCCTTCAGAAGTCAAAGTAGGTTAAAGAGCCCATATGAAACTGGCAGTTATCTAGTGCTCTAACAACAATCTGAGCCTGGGTCTGAACACTGAAAAAGCAAGGCCAGTGTCCAACACACTTTACCATAAATGCTTCACAAGCCTGTCAGGGAAGGGAAACGGGGCCAATAATTTCGTTTCGTTTCTGGGGGTGGTATATGGTATGAAGAGAATACAAGCACATACAACAAATTAAAGATGGTTTAATCTTCCAACCTAAAGAAGATCCTGTGTTCCACTAACCATAGGGTCTCCTCATTTAGATGTTCATGCCCTACTGTAGTGAGGAGAGGAACATCATGGCATGGATGGAGCACTGCTCCTGATTGATCTGGGAAGGAGGCTAGGAAGGAAAGTAATATATGACATCCATCGTATTGTGGTATGTGTATTTTCATCAGGCAGTTCTAGGAAAACAAAATGACCAGGTATCTTGTTTAGGGAATGCTGTTCTTATTCTGTCAGGAGGAGGCTGGGATGCTGGCCATCGTCCATGTCTTTGACTAATTAGATTAAAACACCCAAGGCAGTATTCTTACCAACAAATGTCCATTCCTGCCACGCAGATGATCTGATACTTCAGATGAAATATAGTATTGGCTTGTATACAATCTGATGATCTCTTAGCTCCCCTTCCCATTGTGAACATTTGTCCAAATTTCTCCAGGATAAGGATGAAGCAGTGAACCCATAGTAACAGCAATTTTATCAGCCAAGATTAATATGGCCATCCTTGTGTGCTGAGTGAGATAACATTATGGATGCTCACTATTACCATGTGAATTTTGGGGACTTTGATTTTCTTCTTTTGGTTAATTTTAATATTCTTGTGATAACCACACTATTGTAGTGACAATCAAATGCTTCTAGGACTCGCCCTGACCTGGATAGCCCAGGCAAGTCCCATCTCATCAGATCTCGGAAGCTAAGCATGGCTCACCCTGGCTAGTATTTGGATGGGAGTCCTCCAGAGAATACCAGGGTTGGGAGGCCAGAAGCGAGCTATCAAGCCTCTTCTCTGAACATCCTCCATGCCCCAGTCATGATTTTCAGTCATGGGCACACACACACATGCACACACATACACAAAAAATGCAAAAATACCCCAAAATACTTCTAGGATTCTTTGAGAACAAGATTTGAGTCCTGTAGCACCTTAGAGACAAACAAGCTTTCTTGGTCACAAGTTTTCAAGTGTCAAGGCTTTCACAAGAGTCACAGCTTTCTTTGTCGAATACTTCATCAGATACCTTTATCAGATACCTGACAAAGGGAGCTTTGACTCTCAAAAGCTTATACTCTGGAAATCTTGTCGGTCTTCAAAGTGCCACTGGACTCGAATCTTGTTCTTCCACTGCCAACCAACATGGCCACCCACCTGCAACTAGGACTCTTGTTGATAGTGCCTGTGGGAATGTATACAGTATACCACATAATTGCACCTAGGTGAGACTTACTTTTATCATTCTTTTCTTCCAGGCTCTTCAGGTAGCAAGACAGCTTCTGTTACAACAGCAGCAGCAGCAGCAACAAGTTAGCGGACTAAAATCTCCCAAGAGGAATGACAAACAGCCATCCCTTCAGGTAAGAAACATATTTCAGCTGATTTTTAATAACATACACAGTGAAATATATAAAGTGAGAATGAGAGAGCATGTAAATTACAATGATGTTCAATAGTTTTGATTTTAAATGTAATGATAAATTTATAAAATGGATGCCAGTGAATTCTTCCTATAGTGGTCTGCATCCATCCAGCTTTTCAGCTAGTGAAAAAGGAAGTACTACCAAACATGCTACACGAGGACTCATGGGACCTGTCTGGACAAAATCCATGTGGGACAGGAAAAGAACTGAATAAAAAGCTTGCTGGATCCAACCTAGTAACTGAGGTTAACCAGAAGGATTTTTAATGGGAGTTGATAGGATGGATGGTCATAGTATGATTGTTGGATTTTTAAGCATTGTTACCATTGTTAAGCATTGTTACCATTGGCACCAGTGGCTTGGCCTTGCTTGCTGTCAGTCATGTTAGAAACATGTCTTTGTGGACTGCTTCAGTAACATCAAGAACACACAATATACCTGTGATTGGGAAGGGAGGTCATCACTCTGGCCACTTCCACACTGTCACTTTTGTCACTCGTTTTTCCCTATTGCTTTGGGTTTTCCACATGTGTTTCCCTTTTCCACATGTGTTTTGCTCTCTCTGGGACTACTAGAGCAAACAAAACACATTGGGGGAGGGAATCCCCGAATTAATAGGGACAAACGAGTGACAAAAATGACAGTGCGGAAGTGGCCACTATCAGGGAGCAGAAGAGCTGTTTCTGAGATGAAGACTTCCATTATACACCGTGACTCTGAGATGGTCTGTAACCACTGACATTTATTGTGTTGTTGGTAACAGTTTTCTGGGGAAAAGGTCCATTCCTAGAAATAAGGGCTGATTTCCCACTACAGCTGCCTTGGGGTTGTGTCGCCGTTTGCCCCGATACTATTTGTCAATTTCACACCCGAAGCCGCGGGGCTGCATTTGACCCGCGGCTTCGCCCGATTTTCCCCGCAGTTTCGTGATCCTGTTTTTTGAGGATTACGAAACTGCAGGGGAAATCGGGCGAAGCTGCGTGATCCTGTTTTTTGAGGATTACAAAACTGTGGGGGAAATCGGGCGAAGCCGCAGGTCAAAATGCAGCCTCGCGGCTTTGGGTGTGAATTTGACGAATAGTATCGGGGCAAACGGCGGCACAACCCCGAGGCAGCTGTAATGGGAAATCAGCCAAGGAGTATTTTGAAACCCCCTAATTTGGGGTTAGTTAAATTATGGTTGCAAAATTTAAAACAAACAAACTTTGAATTATATATAACAATTCATTAATACAGCTTTATAGTAAGTGTTGAAGATTTTGGTGAAAAGACAATTCTGATTAGATTGTTTCCCAGCATCACTGATTTTGCCATGTCAAGGAACCTGTACATGAGGTTATATCTTCATTATCTACTGACAAAACTTTGCAAGGAAATCTGTACATTGTTATGCTGTGCAGTGCTGCATTTATTTAGTTAGCTAAATCAGATTTATTTTGCCCCTATCCTTCTGGGGTGGGGGAATACTTGGTTCTCCCTTTCATGTTTTATTCTTATAACATCCCCTGTAGGGTAGGGTAGGGTACAGTAGGGAAGGGTGTAAGAGTGTGCTTTGTCCAAGGTCACCCAGTGAGTTGAATGAAGATTTGAAGCTGATATCCCTAGTTCTGAATTGAAGTTCTAAGTACTTGTATATCAAGTGGGATGCAGATTTGATGTCATGTTGTTTCCAAAGAAAAATTAGAAGTATCAATTATAGATTTAGAACACAAGAGAAGTCAATGTTGGATCAGGCCTACGGCCCATCCAGTCCAACACTCTGTCACACAGTGGCCTAAAATACCAGGTGCCATCAGGAGGTCCACCAGTGGGGCTAGGACACCAGAAGCCACCCCCCCCACACTGTTGCCCACCACCACCACCAAGAATACAGGGCATCACTTGCCCCATTGATTTAGTTTACAGTGATTTAATTTACAGTTTGGACCAAAAACTGTTAACTCATAGAACCATGGTGATAGTGATTTCTCTAAATCATCCCATTTCATTTCTGTACTAGAGGAATGTTGCTGTTCATATTACTTTCGCCCCTTTGTTGTGTATATGATGTAGTAGATGCATTCATTTATTGATCTTCAGTTTTCATCCATAATGATTCTCAAAGTGCGTCCAGTGATGAGAGAAGTGTCTACAGTCCAAATAAATTCTTCTCATAACTATGTGCATCCCTTAGACTATTTGCTAGTAGATTTGGTGAGAATTTTCTTTAAAGAAAAATAAGGAATGTTGTTTGAATTTCTCCCCCAAGTGTGCTGTGTTGTACTGTTACTTGTATTCATGCTTTCCTCAGAAGTTCTTTTCGGATATCAATATTCGGATCACCACCAGTATTACCCTGGTTTTACAGATGGGGACAATGAGTTTGACAGATTAGATTGTTGGCTCTTGATCACAGAACAGAGAAGATTTACTGGAATGACTCCTAAATTACACAATCATGCTCAGTCATTTGGTGCCCCACCTTTTTGTTTGTTATAAATTGCTGTTCTTTGAAAGGAAATAAACTGTCATCTCTGAGCAAGTGCATATTTAAAAAAAAAACATACTTGTGAAAGAATAGAATGCTGAATCCATGATTTTTTGTCACAACTTTAAAAAATAATATCTATTTTGGTCAATCCATAGCAGATCCATTTGCCTTTTAATAGACTCTTCTACTGGGAACATTTTTAATGAGGTATTGTGCTGGCAAGGCCTAGTGTCAGGTACTAGAAGAAGCCGCTTTGTTGTGCAGATGTCTTAAGAATTGCTCCAGAGGATGAAATATGACTGTGTTGACCTTTCAGCTGTGAGCTTATTTGTCAGGATTCAAATAAGTTGAAAGGATCAAACCAAACAGTTTCCGTAGTCAGACTGGGAATTGCGTTTCAGAGGTCAACAGTGAGGGCCACATCGCAGATTCCATAACATAGCCAATTGTTGGTATGTATTAAAGTGTTGGAGCTGCTGCAGCAGTCAGAGACACAATTAAAATTCTAATTTATTAATGTATACAGAGAGCTGGTCCAACCTGTCACTCACTGATTCAAATGACTGCCCATTCTTCCCCCCCCCTTGCTCCTTGAGCTTTTGCATCCTTAAACCTACTCTTGAATATAGCAGACACTGTGAACCCAATGGCACAATAAAGATGTGTAGTTTATATGTACCAGAGGAGTTATTGTTAAAGAGAAATATACGCACAGATCTTTTCTCATCCCCTTTGCCAATATGAAATACTGAATAATATTGTTTGCGTCACATTTATCAGCAGTCGGTTGTTATATTCAACCTGAAATCAGTGTAACGATTTCCAATTATCCTTGTCTAAATAACAAACTTGATTCTTCTGCTGCTTTACCAATGAACTGAGCTCCTTGTCTTTTTTGAAAAGGAAAAGTATGCTGATGGTGTTAAATTGATTTTTTAAAAGATTTATTAATAAACTTTGCTGGCAGCATTTTTCAGAAATTACTACACCAATTTTTCTGCTGTTTTAGGTTCTATGCTTTAAGACTCATTATTTATTTATTTATTTATAATCCGCCTTTCTCATGGGGACTCAAGGTGGATTACACATAATGAGTCTGTACAATCAACAAAATAGGATATTTAATTACCAGTGCTTTAGGATTTTATAAGCCTGGAACCACCAGAAATAACTGAAGTATAGCATAATTATTCACATGACATGTTAAGCGTTACAGAAATTACATTAATAGGACCATACTTACAATAAGCTATAAACAGCAGTATAGACCACAGTCCCTAATCATTTAGCAAGGTTGTAAAACCATTTTGGATGGTGCAACTGTACTATCTGTGCAGAAAAGCCCTCTTGAATACTGCCATTTTTGGTTGTGTTTCCTAGCTTTGAGGGTGGTAGTGTTGTGTTCAAGTACAAAAAAATTAGATTTACTCATATAAGACCTTGTTTGCTTGAAACATGGAAGGAGCGAGACAATGTTAATCTAGAATGCCATGTTTTAGATCTGCCTGCCCCAGAGGTTGGGCTAGCAGGCTAGAGATGTTGAATGATACAATTTATGGTCGCTAAAGGGGATTGCTAAGTGAGTCTCAGTCAGTCTGATTTAGTAGTAGCTGGGATATGGCTAGGGCCATGCACAGACGTAGACAATTTGATACTTTCTCACATTCTTAGCAACTCATGAATGGAGAAGCTTGAAGGCGCCTTACATACCTCAGTGTTTGACTTGCATCCATTGACTTTGAAACAAGAGTACAAACCAGTTGAATGTCTTCCAGAAGAATGTCCTTTGTTACCTCTTGACCTTGACAGCTAGTGGTAGAGACTTGTTCTACCACATTTCATATGTCTGTGTATAAGCATTTGTCTGAGATGTGGTCTACTGCTATTTTTTTGTTTTAGTCTTTCAAATACAAATGCTGTGACTCACATTTTTAAGCCCAGTTTGTATACAACCTTGTCTTTTATTTGGCAGGGGTCTGTGCCTTCACAGCCTAATACTACAAACAAAAGACATTTGAAAGTTTGAAGAATGAATTTTAATAGCCAGAAATTGGAAGACCATAAAAATACCAAAATACCAATGGGTAGAACATAAAAATTAAAGAACTTTGTGCAAATATTTGCCACTGATGTTAACTTTTATTTTATAATGCACAATAATTATTTTGGTCTAGGTTAGCCCTGGAGATTTATTATCTTCACCTGGTCAGGATGTATATTCCTAGGACTAGATCTGCCATTGATTACAAAATACACTTATAATCACAGAGTTTTGACATAAACTTTTTTCTGTCCTGTAGTTGATGGCATGAATTTAAAAACTGGAAGCAAATTAAGAGACAGTGTTATTTTATTTTATTTTGCTCAAGAAAATAAAACTTCATGTGTATTTTGGCAGCATTTAATACTTTCAAAAAGTCTGTAGCAGGATCCTGAAGTATCTTGGTTTGTAAGACTTGGTCATATGAACATGGCACTCTTTATTTGGTGTCAGATGACCTGTGAGAGTAGGAGGGAAAAAGTAGTAACATATACTCTGAAAAGAAATTAGATTTCTTGTGAAGATGTTTTAGGAGCTTCTGTAGCCACATCCTATACATCCATTTATGTCATGATAGTCCAAACTATGGCTTGTGCTGCTTGGGTTATAATGGCACTCTGTAGCTAGTATGTAAGGGAAAACAATCCAGTTGTGCAAATTCCCAGCCTAAGATCAGGTGAGTAGCACACTGATCACTGAAGGTTCTATGGGCCCAGTAAGGTTCTAGGATGTTGTGAAAAGAGGCTGAAAGGTGATATGCCTCTCTATTTTTTTCAGTATTTGGCTACCCTTGTACAACACAGTTGTTTTAGCAACTAAGTTGATGGCTGTAGCTACCACCGCTGCACTGTTGGCGGCTGTTGTGGCAGTGCTTGGGTTGGGTTCCCTCACAAACTCAAGGTACAAGCAGTGCCCTCATGCTGATACTGAATCTTAACAAGCTGCATGTTACCACAAACATTTCTTAATAAACTTTGGTAATTAGTCTCTTTAGTTGCACTTACAGGCTTTTTCTTTTATTATAGAAACTTCGGATATCATTTCAGTTTTATGTTACAAAGCTATAAGAACAAAATATGTAGAAATTAAATGTACTGTCAAATGCTAAGTGGATTGAATAAATCTTGCATTCTGGGTGGGTGTCTTATTTTTATTATTATTAACATTATTATTATTAGCATTAGCATTATTAACATTAACTACCTATAAGGTTAGGGACATCATTTTAGGAGACAGACAGACAGATGGCTATTTTGGGGCAGGAACGCACAGAAACGGAGTTCTGGCTGGCTCCCAAGTTGGCCACGCCCAGCAGGAGGTCATTAGCATAACAGGCCACACCCAACAGCAGAATCTCATTAGGATTGGCTACATTAGGGGTGTGTGGCCTAACATGCAAAGAAGTTCCTGCTACAAAAAAACCCCCTGGGTTTTGACAAAAAACAAGGCAAACAGAATAAGAAGCAAAAGTGGGTGTGGCTGGATGACCACACTTCTGGCAAGTTGGGGGTGTGGTCTAATATGCTAATGAATCTGCTGTCAGGGGTGTGGCCTAAGATGCTAATGAGTTTCTGCTGTTGGGTGTGGCCTATTATGGTAATGAGTTCCTGCTGGGCTTTTTCTACCAAAAACGCCCTGGATAGATGGATGGATAGACAGATAGACAGACCTCAAAGAAGTTCTCTGTTCATTCCTGTTCTCATAGATTCCACTTTCTAGTTTTTTTTAATCAGCTATGTTGATCTTAGTAGCCAAGAGGTATACAAGCCCAGAAGGGTGTGGATAGAGGTTCCCAAATTATCCCTAAGCCTCTGCAGCATTATCAACATGCTAAACATGAGAAGGGGCTGTGGATCATGGGACGAACCTCTGTTTTGCTTGCAGAAGTTCCCAGGTTCAATCCCTGGTATCTCCAGTTAAAAGGACCAGGCAGGAGGAGATGCGAAAGACCTCTAGCTGAGATTCCCAAGAGCAGCTTTCTGTCTGAGTAGATAGTACTGACCTTGATGGACCATGAATGTGTGTTTCATGAATGTAAACAATGAATCATGTGACCAGTACTCATTCAGATTTTTTTGTGGGCTGCATAAAGTAATTTGTTAGTAACTCCTTTGGAAATTCTTTAAGTTTAAATTATTGTTCCTATTTCATAATAAATTAAACAAGACACCAGTACGTCTAAGCAATGACCTAACATCTCTGACTGATATGGGTGGCAATGCAGTCAAAAAGAAATAACATTCTCTTTGTTCTGATTCAGTGCTGCCAGAACTTGGTCCATGGGAAATCAACCAATCTCCCATGCTGAGTGACTGAGATACAAGTTTTCTCTAGTTTCTCTCTAATAACCATGCCATACTACAGCAGCGACTCATGAACAGCCTGTTGTAGAGTTAAGGGACTAAATTCTGTACCATCCATAGAGCCTCACATCCTTCATGTGCCTATAAAGGATTTAATTGAAGTCAAGGGTTGGGGCATAATTAGGCATGGTTATATTCTGTAGATGTGTGTATATGAAGAAGAGAAGAACTATCAACAAGATTCTTCTCTCAAGCATAGCTATTCAAGGGTAGTGTTTCCAGAACTGTGTTCCAAGACACACTAGTGTACTATAATTTAGGTCCCTGTGAGCCCCAGAGCTGTGGTGCCTCTGTTGAAATAACTGCTATAAGAGTATTAGCTTCTTAGAGAGGAGTGATTGATCCTGTTTTGTCTTTGCATAGGTTGTCACTAAATTAATCACTTACAATTGATATAGACTGTCAACAGAATTATTTGCCTTCAAAGAAGGCTACCTGTTGAGTTCCTTCATGAGTTACTGCTCTGGATATACCCTTCAGAAAGCTTGCTCGAGATTGGTGACTCATTTATGTACACAGAGTGTAGGCTTCTCTAAAAACAGGTAATCTTTGGTCTTTCTCTCTTTTCTGTGGCTTTGTTTTAAGGGATGCAACTTGCTCTAAAATCATCATGGAGAGGGTAAGCTACAAGAGCTCAAAACCATATTGGATCTTCATTCCCTCAGGATGACCTAATTCTAACATACATCTAGTATTGAGATTGTTGCAACAAATTGCTCTGCAAATGAAAAGATGGTCTTTACATCTTGAGACCCACCTTTTAAAAGCCCCCCCCACCTTAAAGCTAAAATATAATTTTTATTATTAGTTTTGTGATGATTTACAAGCATATCATGTCTGTAGGGGTTGCAAAACTAAACAATGTTCCTAAATGTATCTCTCAGTTTGTTATAAACATTATGGAAGAAGAAAAAAAAAATAAACATACTTGACTGGTCAAAAATGTGTAAATTGCTGACAAAATGACATATGTAATTAAGAGTGCTCCTGCCATTTTACCTTGTGGTTTACACCTACAGTGTTGAAAAAGAGAGTGACTCCCACCTCGCTAATTACCATTATCACTGAAATGGTAGGGTTTGAGTCATTAGTTCCATGTGCATTTAATTAGAGGAAGGCTGAAATTGGATTTAACTTATTACTTTTTCATGGATCACTTTCTTGTCATCACTTCAAATTGGATTGCAGCCCCAGGTAACTAATTATGAGAGCCACAGGATCAAGAGTAAAAAAAAGGTAATTAGGAATAACACAGTTGGACCCTTGCTGATAGTCCACTTGTGTTTTGGGGGGAAAAATTAGAGCTGTATTTTGTAGTATTATAGATTATGGAGTTAAAGGTATGCACTATTACTAGGAATCATGGGAGCTTGACACCACCTATAGTGGTTTATATGATATACAGCTGGGTTGAAGATGTTGTATCGACATGGTTCCACAATCAGCCCCTTAATATCAAGATTAAACTTGTAAAAGCAACAGATTGGTTGTAGGCATGAGGCAATTCAACAATTGCATAGCCAGGGGTCTTTACATGTATGATTACATCAAAGCTGTCGAGACTCAAGACTGTTCTTAGCCATAGTGAGGACTGTTTAAATATAGTAGGTTGTGCTTGATGATGTATTAATGAAGATCTTGAACCTTCTGAAGGATCATTCATACCAGATGGAAAGATACCTTGCAAATGTGTGCTAATTTTTGTCCACTCTAAGAAACCAGACTGGTGTAGCCAGTTTGGTGTAGTGGTTAAGTGTGTGGACTCTAATCTGGGAGAACCAGGTTTGATTCCCCACTCCTCCACTTGCAGCTGCTGGATAACCTTGGGCAAGCCATAGTTCTTACAAGAGCTGTCCTTGAAAGAGCAGTTTCTGTCAGAGCTCTCTCAGCTCCACCTACCTCACAGGGTGTCTGTTGTGGGGAGGGAAAGGGAAAGGAGTTTATAAGCCACTCTGAGACTCTGAATGAAGGGCGGGGTATAAATCCAGTCTCTTCCTCCTCCTCTTCTTCTTCTTCTAGTACAAGCTTCCTTCTATAGGGGACAAAAAATTCTCATATGCAGAGGAAAATTTTGAACTATAGGTGATCTTTGTAATTGGCAAAATCTTTGGGGGAAATGAAAAATACTTGAGACTCCAAGGTAATTAAATGCTTGGAATAAAAATATTTTTAGAGTGCTGCTCACCAAAATGGCAGAGGGGTTACATGAAACAAGGTTGCGTAGTGTTTACAGACCTTTGACAAAAGTATCTTCTCTTAAGCTTCGTTTGAATTTGTACATATTTTAAGATAGGGTGTCCATTCTGAATAGTTTTCATTGAGCTTTAATGCTTAGTGGTATATTAGTTTGTCTATCACAAGGTTTTTAAATAGAGTTGTGTACATGGAATTTTTTTAAAAAATTGATTGCCTACATAGACCATGCAAATAGAATGAAATTGGAAGGCGTTTATTTACTTTGCATAATTCTGCTTTCAATATCAAGAATCCCCAAAATATGGCTCTTTGGGCAATCAGAGTTGGTTTACCGTTTCCTGCCTCTGCATAGCAACTCTGAACTTCCCTGGTGATCTCCCATCTAAGTACTAATTGGGGCTGGCCTTGCTTAGCTTCCAACATCTGCTGAGATCAGGAGCTAGCCTAGGCCGTCCAGGTCAGGGCATGGATGGATGGAATAATCTGCCATAGATTCTGTGGTTGGCTAACTAGTATGGGCTAGTTGGGCTAACTAGTGTGCTTTCCTCCTCAGAATATTAAATATAAACCACAACTTGTTCCCCGGTTCCCTGCCTATATTCATACAATTAAGGAGTAGAACTTGCAGGGAGGTTAATTTCTCCTATGTTTATGTGCTCCATTACTTTCACTGCCCCCACCACTGAAATACATTTCCATGGCACACAGTTCCATTCTTTATCCACCTCATGCTCTTTTCTGTTTTTCTCTTTTTGAACACCCCCTGTCCCAACACACATTCGCACTTTTTCTTGCCTTACACAAACAGTGTCTGGGAATAAGGTGCTTCTGAACACTTATTTTAGTCAAGGTTTTTTTTTTATTGTTTTCTTTTATTTCCAGTGCCAGAGCACAGCCCAATTCCTTCTATGTTATGGAGTAACCTATTTTGGCTCTGCCTAACTTGGTCCACCACATTGTTTTTTGAAATTTGGTTTAAAAACTCCAGAGAAACATGTTTGCTGTTGCTGTTTTAAAACAATTCGTCAGGTTTGTGGAAAGCAATGGTTAGCAGGAGGAGGACTGACAGAAAGGTATTTTCCATATAGTATGAATGCAGAGGCCCTGCCACACAAGGTCATAGGACAAGGAGAGGCAAGCAGGGCAGCAGAAGAAACTGGGGAGGGGAGCTCTTGCCACATAGATGGAAAAGAGAAAAAACATCAAATAGAATTCTCAGAACATCTGAAGGGGGAAACGGAAAATGGCATCACTATATCCCACTCAGTTAGCCAGGTATACAGAATTAGCTGAAGGGGAAGGTAACTAGGGTTGCCAACTCTGGATTGGGGAATACTTGGAGACTTTGGGGTAGAGCCTGTGGAAGGCAGGTTTGGGGAGGGGAGGGACCTCAGCAGGGTATAATGCCATAGAGTCTACCATACAAAGCATCCATTTTCTCCAGTGGAAGTGATCGTGGTCATTTGGAGATCAATTATAATAGCAGGAGATTTCCAGGTGCCACCCAGAGGTTGGCAACTCTACAAGAAACCCTTACCAAATTATTGCAAATCAGCCTGTGATTTATAGTAGATAACAAGCAGTGTTTACCTGACCTTCGGGTACAAGAAGATGTGTTTTTTTCTTGCATCATTCAGGTCAATCTGCTGGACAGCCAGGAGTGGTTGTAGGCTTGCCAACCCCCAGGTCCAGGCAGGGGATCCCTTAGTTTAAGGGGCTTTTCCCCACTGTGGATCAACTGGCCAGTGGGGGAAACCCCACCCCTAAACAGGGACATCACCTTGCAAAGTCCCCAACACACTGACATCTCCTGGAAGTGATGTCATCGCATCAAGGACAACATGCAGGGACTCTCTGGTATTTGGGCAAATTCTATGGTTTGGGGGTGAAAGAACCATAGAGTTTCACCCAAATACCAGCATGTCCCCCGTGCAACGTCCCTGACACTATGACGCCACTTCCGGGTGATGCCATCACATCAGGGACATTGTGTGACATCCCCACCCGTCCCCAGAATTCCCCCCAAATCCCCCCACCAGAGCGATGAGGGGACCTGGGCTAGGTCACCTGGCAACCTTAAGTGGTTGTAGTATGCACACTGTGAGGCAGGAGTCAACTAATGGAAATAAATGTTATGGCAGAACTAGAGAGGACCTTAGAGATCCATAATTCGATATTTTGTCTTCTTAAATGTCTTTTAGTAGCAGCCACCAAGAAGGGGGAGGTGGTGATATGGATCTGATAGACTAGGTAAGGGAAAGTTATCTCTGAACTCCAACATGACCTCTAGTTGAACCATAATACCCTTTTTTTGCCATTATGTTAAGGGTTGTGGCTTCAAATATCTTTAATTACTGCCCAGTCTTGAACCTTTCATTTCTGGATAAGGTAATCAAATGAGTGGCGGCCAAACAGCTCCAGAAATTTCTGGATGATGCATCGGTGTTGGATCCATTTCAGTCAGGCTTCCGCCCTGGCCACGGGATGGAGACAGCACTGGTTGCCCTCACAGATGATCTCAGCAGACAGCTGACAGCTGAATCGAGGCTGGTCAGCGCTGCTGATATTACTTGATCTTACAGCAGTGTTTTACACAGTCAAACACAACCTATTGACTCACCACCTTACCAATGCTAGAATTCGTTGGGCAGCCTTGCAATGGCTTACCTCATTTCTCCATGGTCGGGGACAGAGGATGGCGCTGGGAGGGACAGTGTCCACAAGGTACCCACTAGAATGTGAGGTGCCTCAAAGGGTGCTTCTCTCCCTGATGTTCTTCAACATCTATATGTACCCTCTTGCCCAGCTAGTGTGGAGATTCGGGCTGGGATGCCATAAATATGCTGATGACACCCAGCTATTTCTATTGATGGGTGACCAGCCAGATACCATTCCCAGAAATTTAGCTGAGGGTCTGGAGGCTGTGGTGAGATGGCTAAAACAGTCAACTGAAATTGAATCCAGGAGAGATGGAGGTTCTGTGGCTGGGTGGAGGAGAGCCTCATTTGAGTGGCAGCTCCCAACTGTCACTGGCACAGACTGTCAGAAGTCTTGGCATGATCTTGGACTCTTCTCTATCTATGGAGGCGAAGGTTGCCAGTCAGGCGTTTTTCCAACTCTGCCAGGTTAGGCAACTGGCTCCCTATCTGTCTCGCCCCGACCTAGCCATGGTAATCAATGTAACGGTCACCTCCAGGTTAGACTACTGTAATTCGCTCTATGTGGGCTTGCCCTTGCACCTGACCCAGAAGCTCCAACTGGTCCAAAATGCAGATGTGCAGGTCCTTACTGGGACCCCTCGGATGGCACATATTCATCCAGTGCTGCATCAGCTGCATTGGCTTCCAGTGGAGCACTGGATCAGGTTCGTGGTGTTGGTTCTGACCTTTAAGGCCCTTAGCAATCAGGGACCTACATGTCTTTGGGACCACCTCTCCCTGTATGCCCCTGGAAGAGCACTACACTCAGGAACTAAGAACTTCCTGTTGGTTCCTGGCCCAAGGGAAGTCTGGCTGTCCTCAACCAGGGCCAGGGCTTTTTCAGTCCTGGCCCCCACCTGGCGGAACACTCTGCTGGAAGACATCCATGCCCTGCAGGAGTTGTTACCATTCCGCAGGCATGCAAGGCAGAGATGTTCCTCCAGCCCTTCGGTTGAGGACAGCAATGGGGGTAGCTTTTGGCACTCTCACACAAGTTCCCATCCCTTGTCACCCCTCCCCCCTCCAGGGAGGATGGGGAGCTGGAATTTTTTCCACCATCTTATATGCTGTACTTTTGCCTTTTTGACTAAGTTGTTTTTTGTATTAGTATTTATTGAGTTGTTTTAACTTACTTTTAATCTGAGATTGTATATTATTTTGTTGTAAGCCGCCCTGAGCCCTACTTGTAGGGAAGGGCAGCCTAGTAAATCCAATTTAATAAATAAATAAATAATATTTCTTTGGAACCATAAAAAATCATTTTTAAAAAAGGAAGATTGGGCTTCATCACACATCCAAGATGATTTGGGTGGTTGTCTAAAAAATGGAAGTGAAATACGTGTGACACATATATATTGTTTTCAGGGAGTTAGAATGTGTAGCCAGAATTGCCTGCAAGGGTATGATGAGTTCATGGCACAGGATACAGCACGCCCTGAAGTGGCTAATGCACCTGGAAGACAGCACTGGCTAAAGGCCCTGGTTGCCATGGGATCGTACTGCTGTAAGAACTAACTAATATCCTTTAAGGACAATGTTATTACTTTCTCAAGTTAATCAGACTTCGAAGACAAGCCCATTTATTTAAGCCGCTTTAAAATAGTTAAATGTTCTGTTACAGAACAAAGTGAGACCTGCCCGTTATTTTGTGATGGCAAAATGTGTAGCATCTTATAGGAGGGAAGTACTAAAAGATCATCTTATAGGAATAATAAACTTAAGTTGAAGGTTTTTTTTTTTTACTCTTTCCTTTTTAAAGTGACTGATTATGAAATAAATCTAGGGATTAAAGAAACACCTCTCCGTCCTTTTAATAAAGAAATGAAGGGGCAGGCTGTTAAAGGTAACATCTTAAGTTGATTTAGAGTTTTATTCATGGTACTCATCTGTGGTTGAAAGGGGAAGCAACCTGAGGTCAAGTGATGTAGTGTTTCCATTTTCCATATGAATCTCACTGTGCATGATAAAAGCACACTCGCTTATTTGGTAAGTCTGTAGGAATTTCTGACAAAGTGCAGAGGTCGCTTTTCTGTCAAGTTGAGTAGGCAGCGTTTTTGTACTACTGGTTCCTGCCTCCCATACCGTGTTTCTGTTACAAACCATAGCACTGTTCTGACACTTGCATCCTAGAGTGCTGCAATCTGCATTGCATTAATGCACAGCACTGGAGCCTGTCCAGTGGACAGGAAAAAATGTCCTGAAGCCAAGAGCGGCAGCAGCAGTTGGTGCAGGTGCTCTAGGAACAGAAGCGACAATAAGGGGCAGTTCGGTCCACTTGGCAAGATGGCCAGGAAGGAAAGCCAGCTGAGACTGTAAAGGGGCAAGATTGAAGAATGGCAGGGGTAGAGAGGGGGAGAGGCAGGGAGCATTCTTTCAAAGTTCAGTCCCTGAAGAAAATTGCCACCTGCAATCACAAAATCTTTGCTTTTCCTGCCGATACTGTTTGCCAGAAGGGTTTTAAGTACTCATCAAATAACTGTGGATGAACAAAAATAGGATAAAATCTTTTACAGATTCCTATGCATTTTGCTATGTTTATTGACATTATGGATGGAGAGGGAGAGAGTGGTAAGAAAGAAAGAATTTCTGTATGATATATTTATATTTGAGTATCTAAACTGGCTACTAGAGGGCAGCCCAGTTGCAAATATTTATAGATCTGCAAAAATGCTTATGGACTTTGTTCATTTAGGTGGACATATCTGCTCCATTGTTTCTGTCTGGGGCATTCATGCATTGCACTCCCACCTTAGAGTAGGAGTGCAATTAAAATGTGTGATTAAAATGTGGAATTCACTGCCAGAGTATGTAGTGATAGTCACAGGAATAAACAGGTTTAAAAGGGGATTAGATAGATTCATGAAGGATAGGTCTATCAGTGGCTACTAGCCATGGAGACTAAGAGGAACCCCCACATTTAGAGACACTAAACTTCTGAATCCCAGAGTGAGGAGACAACATGTCAGGGGATGGTCTCGGCCTTTATGCCTTGTTAGCCTTCCAGAGGATTTGGTTGGCCACTCTATGAGACAGGATGTTGGACTAGATGGACCACTGGTCTGATCCAGCAGGGCTCTCCTTATGTTCTTACCTGTGCCTGTCAGCATCGTGGAATTCACAACACAGCACAGTGTAGTGGTTAAGAGTGGCGGATTCTAACCTGGAGAACCAGGTTTGATTTCGCACTCCTCTGATTGAAGCCTGCTGGGTGGCCTTGGGCCAGTCACAGTTCTCTCAGAACTCTCTCAGACCCACCTGTCTTACAAGGTTCCTGTTGTGGGGAGAGGAATGGAAGGAGATTGCAAGCTGCTTTGAGACTCCTTAAGCAAGGTAAAGAAAAGTGGGGTAAAAAAACCAACTCTTCTTCTTCACTGTGGCTTTAAACAAGAGTCAACCAAAGCTGGAACTTTTATATAAAAGCCAGGCAGATTCAAGCTCACAAGTTATACATACATGTGTGCTGAGCCAATAGTGGTATGAGTTGCACTATGTTAAGCTATCCATTATATCGAGGAAGTAAGACTCTCCAGAAGCTGATCACATATTTTCTTTTGCCAACCCTTCCAAAGACTAAATCCAAAACTGATTTGGAGTTTTAATCCCAGCTGGTTGAGAGCCAAGACAGGCATCCCTATCAGGTCTACTGGAGAACATTTATGAGCAGTGGGATTGCAGAAATTGTCTATTTTTTTAGGCTTGGAAATAGGGGTGTGACAAACTTTGGAACTAGGCACATGGGCAGTGTGAATTGTATGTACTTTACCACTGTAACTGTGGTAGTTGTGAGGTGAAGTCATACCTAGTAACTGGTTTTGTGTTCCTTCGATTTTGTTACTTAGCTGTGATATCATGGGCAAAATATTATAAACATATCGTGGCCATAGCATGCTTGTTTTAAAAAAAGATCAGGAACTTTTATTAAGTTTGTTTTCGTTGTCATACTGTAAAAATTTATTATGTGTACTGTGTATATTAGAAACAGATTTGGGCAATTCTGTCTAAATGAAGTCATCATGCTTATTTCCAGACTGTCTGTTTTTGGTTGTGAATAATTTTCATGCATCAGATGGCTGTCATATTTAGAAGTTCTCCACATTTTTTTAAAATAGGACTTTTCCCATTTTTGAACCTTTGTAGAATGCAGCAACCTTATATGCATAAGAGAAATTTTTTTGTTCATGTAAACATCGCAATTTTGGAAGCTAATGGATTAAAGTGTGATGAGGTAAATAAAAGTTTAAGAATAATTGTCCTACCTGTGTTTTTGTTTCTGTATTCAGCGCTTAATCTTAAGCGCTTGATTACATGTTTAATCAATATAGTATCACTGGAAACCTGCCTACAATTGAGATTGCCCTTCTGCATTTGATAACAAACAAGCACAGTCTAACCATCAAAAAGGGACGAATAGGGACTAATCCACCAGGGCTGATTTCCAGAGCAGATGTGGTCATGTCACTTTGCCAACAGTTATCCTAACCTTTCTGTACAGTCAGTTCTATCCATTTTTTACCTTCCACCAAAAGACAACAATGGCAGCTGGATCCATACTCTTCTGCGACCTAGGCAGAGAGAGGGGAAGCAAAAGCTGAATGGGCATTAGGATGTGCATTGCCTGCCAGCATAGTATTACTGTGCTTTTCTTTACATAACTAGTGCCAAAGCCGAATGCACAACATTACATTAGCCAAGCCTTTAAAAAAATGGGGGGTTGGGAAATGAGTCTGTGACTGGCACTTTCAAGACAGGTCTGTGCATAGCTCTTCTCCCCAGGCCCATAGCCAGGATTTTGTGGCTTGTGTGGCAAACATTTTTTCCAGTGGGGCTGCCACTATTTACCATAAAGAAGAGGGGTAGTGCACACCCCTCTCCCTCCCCTCCTGCAAGATTTAAAGGGCCCTCCAGCTGATTAGGAGGCCACGTGCACCACCACCCTGCTTCTTCTCAAAAGCATTTAAAGGATCCCTTCTCCCCTTTTCATATTGTGCAAGTGCTGACATATCAGGTCATGGCAGCAAAGGCCAACCAGCTGTGGTACAGCCAGCAGTACTGTGAGCATACATTTTCCCCACACAAAACAGCAATGCACATGTGCTGGCCTATGCTCATTTTCCAGTAAAAAGCCCAAGGGACCTGCACTGACAAAAGTCATCTGGGAGAGCAAGGATATCTGAAGCACTCTGAGGACTTTCTGTGGATGTCTTGGCATGGTCAGACAATGCAGAAAACTCTGTAGAATTAAAGGGATTAGTTTTACACTTCTAACGGAAAACCTATACATTAGAAACTGTCACTGCCATTAATTTGTAGCACCGGCATGGAGACTTTCCCAAAGATTCTTTGTTTTGTAAACTAATTTTTTTAGATAAATGAAATAGATTTTTTTTAAAAAAATCTTTCATTTTTTCCTAAACACTTTCCTGCCTCCCCCCCCTTATATAAGGATTTTAAAAACCTTCTAAGTGATGTAAGGTTTTTGCAAAGTGCGTAACTTCTGACAGACAGTATAACTCCCAACTGTCTGCCTTCCTTCACTGTCATTCCACTGACTTAACTGAAGGCCTGTACATATGTATACAATATAAACAGGCATTTTGGAGTCCACTGGATACTGAAGTTAAAGGCAATATTGATGTACGTAACTGGTTTGTACCCTTTCAAAACAATGATCACACTTGGTGTTCTGTTCAAATGGTAAGTAATATACCCATTGTTTAATCTGCTCCCCCACCTCCTCAGTTCTGAAATCAGCACTCTGGCCCTCTTTGTTGTTCACTAAAAGTCAAGCAAGGAAAGTGAGTTCAGTAGAGATCCACATGGCTGATTACTAGAAATCTGTAGCAGAGATCAGAGAGAACTTTTTTTTTCTTTTCATTTTTTTGCCCCGAACCAACTTTGCCACAAGTGTGAAAGGCATAGACATTTGTAAGACATTTTTTTTAAAAAAAACCCTGTTTGAGTATAGATAGCAGCTGTTTGCCTCATGTGTTTAAAACCTCCAGATCTGATATTAAAGTCACAGGGCAGCAAGTGTGTGGCTGCAGCATGTGAAATTAACACCAGTGAAAGAATCAAAAATACCATTTGGAAAATGGTCAGAGAGACTGATGATTTTATGACAATGATCAAGTTGGCAAAAAAAAATCAGTCACTATGATTAGGGAGAAAGCATGCTAAACTCTATTCAAACTTGTGTGTTGCCTGCTTTTATCAATTGCCCATCAATTTAAGGTGTAACATTAACAGTATCAAAACCTATTCCACTAAAAGTATGAAGATGTAAATGTAAACCTTTGGCCCAATTAAAAACATATTTTGTGTCAAGATGGCATTTCTTGGAATGTGGGTGAGCTGGAAGAGTATATTTAATGAAGCTTGAGTGAAAGGGTATACAAGACACCTAAATCTCTCATTTGGAAATAAATGAGTTGACTTGATTATACGTAACTATATCACACTCAGAAAGGTACAAGACAAAGCAAAACAACATTTAATTGAGCTATTATTTTGCAGATTTTGGCTCGGCTTCAGACAGCCTAATCAAATTATGCTTTGCTCAAGTAACGAATGTTAAATGCAGCCTACCAACAAATGTTTAAGCAGAATTTAATTGGGGGAAAAAACCTACATCCCAAATATAGCCTGTCTCACTGAAGAAGTACTTCTAAAATAACAATCTGAAATGAAAGTTCAAACTGATGGAACTTCTAGGTAAGTTAGGGTGAAGTTCTACAGCATCAAAGGCATCTGCCCTTCAAAAAGGTAGTGAGATGTCCTGCCTAAAACAGTGCCTCCTTCATTGAGTTCATATAAAAAAAATTGTGTTACACTTTGTTTTAAATCGAATGTGTTTAGACCATAAAATAATCATGGAGTCAATGTGACATGAAAAAACAAACACTCATCTATACTTGTGTGAATACTAAGACAGGATGCATAGGAGGAAGGATTCTGTAATGTGGTTCTGGAAAGTTCATGGGAAAGGCTCTGAAATACGAAAACTTTAGCATAATGCCCTGTGGTAAGATATTCAAACTCCTGAGCATCTTTGTCTAAACATTACAAAAGTAGAAGGGAAGAAGAGGAAGAATGCAACAATACCTGTACATCTGTGAATATTGGAATGCAAGGGCAATGGTTAACTTCTATCTAAACCTTGCCTGTGTCTTTAATTATACAAACAGTTGCCTCCGTGGGCTTCAAGAGAAGGAGGTGGCAAAACACCCCAGATAAAAGCAGCTCAAATAAATACCTGAAATTAGTCTCTGAATCCTATTATTAAAAAGAACCTCTTTGTTGACAGCACGCTATTCCTTTGATTAGTTTTATTGTTAATTGATGAAGCAAAAGTTATTTTAAAGCAACTCTAGCACAAGGTGGGTTATCTAGCATTCCTGTAATGCAGCACTGGCTGTGCTTAGTCTTAATACTCAACATCTAATAGGGAATCGCCAACCTATTTTTTTTAATGCAATTTACCAATTGGGGTCCTACAAAAGGCAGATTATATTTTATGGCTTATGAACAGCAGGGCAGATATTTCAGAAAATCTGTAGATAGCAGTAATTTTGCGGAAAGTGCACAAATGAATTTGAAAACAAAATATTTCGCTGCCTACACAGCTGCATTCACAATCCTGGGACCACAGTCCTATATGCGTGATGCTTACACCTGAGTCTATAGAATGTAACAATGCCTAAATGAAGCAATGTAAATTAAACTCAAAAGCAGAATTAATTCTCTCTGTGAAAAACCTGTGTTACCAACAGGGGTATTGGCATCGGGAACGGACAAGCCAGTTCAAGGAAAAAATAATAACCAGCCTGAGCACTCATTTGTACTCTGATCCAAACCTGAACCAATCATTTACGCTTTCATAATAAGACTCCCCAGCACCCTTCATCGAGGGAATCTCAAATGCTTTGCACACATTAATATAGCAAGGCTTTAAAGAGTCTTGTGCATTTAAGTAAGGATGCATAGAAATCACTTTGCTTTTCTGTGAAGAAATTCATTGGCTGCTTGATACCACTCAACTGCCTGAGACTAGAGGAGTCTGCCTGGAGATATGAGTTGAAAAAAAAACAAAAAACCTCCAGAGATGATTTGAGCTACTCTTCGTAGATTTGGAACTTCAGCCCTTAAAAAAAAAATAGAGAGGTAGCAGTGGAGTGGGAGGGAATGTGATCCTCTCCTTCATTTGTTTGGAAGATCCTTTTACCCTCCATTCCCATTGGCCTGAAGCTGACAGTTCTGTTATCTACCATACAAAACCAGTTGTTTGCTTCACAGTGATTTTCAGTGTCCAGCGTCACTGAATGTTTTGATCTTAGGTTAGAATGAGAATATCCCTATGCAGTTCTACTTGGAATTAGGTCCCATTTTATTCAGTGAGGCTTACTCCCAAGAAAATGTCCTTAATATTGCAACCAATGGCCCTGACCTAGATAGCCCAGGCAAGCCCGATCTCATCAGATCTCAGAAGCTAAGCAGAGTTGACTCTGGGAAGTATTTGGATGGGAGACCTCCTTGAAATACCACAGATGGGAGGTGGGGACAGGCTTTAATCATCCACCTCTCTGAATAGCCTCCAGGGCCCCAGTAGGGGTCAGTCACCAGAGGTCACCATGACTTCCAGGTGCACACACAGTCAGTCATCAGAGGACAGCATGATTTACAGGTGTACACACACACACACATATATATATTAAAAATATCCCCCCCCCCCAAAAAAAAAAAAAGATTGCAACCAATGGGATCTGGATGTATTAGGAAACCTACCCAGGGCGCAGAAGTTACTGGATTCAGTAACTACCAACCAGTCTCAAATGTTCCATTCTTGAGCAAAGTAATTGAACAGGTGGTAGTTGAACAACTTCAAGTTTTTTCTGGATGAAGCAAATTATTTAGATTCATGCCATTCTGGTTTTAGGCCTGGGTACGTGACTCAAACAGCCTTGGTCACCCTGGTAGTTGGCTTGCACTAAGAGATGGACAGAGGGAGTACTATTCTGTTGATTCCTCTGGACCTCTTAGTGTCTTTTGATACCATCGACCATGGTATCATTCTCGGCTATTTCCAGGCTGAGATTGGGCAGCTCTGTTTTGAATTGGTTCTGGTCCTACATGGAGGTAGGTTTGTGAGGCTGGGGGACTGCTGCTCATCCCTTTGGCCTGAGGGCCCCTGAAGGGCTCCATTTTGTCCCATATGCTCTTTAATGTCTATATGAAACTACTAGGTGAGGTCATCTGGATATTTTGGCTATGTTGTCACCAATTTCCAGGTGACATGTAGCTCTATTTTGTACTTCACCGGTGGTCCTGGTAGTGGCTCAGTCCTTGATCCATTACACCTGGGATTAGCTCCTCCTCTCCACTTGCAGGACTGGCAAACTTTGATCCTGGAGGGGAGGGGAGGGGTTGTCCTCTGTATCCCCAGTCTTAACAGCCCTTCCTCTGGAGCAGAATGTCTGGCTGTGCTCTTGGGAGCACAAAGATCCTGGAAAAGAAAGAGAAGAAGATAAGGTGAAACTGAGTGGAAAGGGAGGCGGGGGAAGGTGTGCCTGCCTCCTCACCCCTCTCAGACCCATCCTTGGGGACAAGAAGAGCGGCTGCCATCAACTCTCCGAGCAGACACGGCAGCTGAGAACTGGCCTCCGTCTCCACGCACGCCACTGAGCCACTGGAGGAATTCCTCTCTCCCTCCTTTGGATGCTGGGGAGGTGCACAAGAGAGAGAGAGAATGGCGGAGGCTGGAAAGTGCATGGGTGGCACGGCTGAGAGCAGCACGATCTCTTGACTGGAGCCAAGTCCTTTTGCCTGCAGGTGACCGGGCTGGGTGTTGTGGCTCCACATAGAGAACGCCTCATCCTACTTCGAGTGAATCACGGTAGGGGGGTGTTTCGGTGAGACAGGAGCCGGGCTATGGTGGTTGGATCTGGTGGACTGACCTGGCTGATTGTTGTGAGTGGAGGCTTCCAGACCCCCCACCTGGGTTTTTCCCCCTTCTCCAATGATTCTGTGGTTGCTTTGGATTGGGGGGAGGGAGAAATGGTTCCCTCCTTGGAGTTCTGGAGGGGAGCAGTTGGGGGGCAGGCAGAGTGTTCTTTATGCAAGATAGTGCTGTGACCTATCTAGTAATCAGAAGGTTGTATGATCTAATAGCAGCTGGAGCTTTTTCTGATGTGTTGCACATACTCCCTCCCCCCTTTCCCTCTCCTGGAGCTTGCACGGGGGAAACTAAAAAAGGCAGGAATGGTGGCCATTTTGTTTCCATTGAGTGATAGGGTGTTATTTTCACTTTTAGACTCACTCAAAATGTAGATAAAGCTGGCCATTCAAGCTCCCTTCCATTAGAGGTTATGGAATCCAGCCAAGCTTCCAATAAAGATCCTCTGGGTCTGGATTTATCAAGGGAGGAGGCTAAGTCGTGGCTGAAGGAGGAGTTAAAAAAAGAGTTTAGAGATTTGTGGCAGGAGACATCCCACCTCTCAATCCAAAAGGGGCAAGCGGCATAGACACAGCACTTCTCAAGAGTACCCCTCCTAGAAAGAAGGATCCCTCTAGGGAGGAAGATCATAGCCCTTAGTGACATGGGGGAAGAGTCAGGTTCTGATTCACCTGTATCGGACAAGGAGGAGTGAGAACTGTCTGAGGAAGAAGAAGCAGTTCCTCTTAGCCAGTCCAGACCTTTTCCTCAAGAGCTGTATAATAAGTTGTTACCAAAGGATTTAAGGGCTCTGGAGCTTTCTTATACTCCTAAGGCAAAGAAAGACACAGAGGCTGCAGATTTTCCAGTTGGGTCTGACAAGGCCATTCTAAAACCTAATGCCAAGGCAGCAGGAGTACCTCTACCAGTGGCTTTTTATAACATTATGATGTCTGAATGGGAACATCCTGCAAACCCCAAGGCTAATAACCCTATGACTGCAAAATTGTACTCTCTTATTCCAGAAGTGACAAAAAAGCTCAAGCTCCCAGTGGTGGATGACCCAATCAACTCTCTTTCATCTTTGTCTCTTCTACCTATGGATGTCAATGGTTTTCCCGAGGACAATTGTGACAAACGTGTGGAGAAGGCACTATGTAGGGATTTTGAAGCATCTACCAGTTCCCTGCAAGCATCAGCCACTGGCTCCTTGTTTGCTAGAGAGGCCTACACTTGGGCCTCAGATCTTACAGCAGCAGAGAGTGGCATACCAAAGGCTTTAAAAGATAATTAAAGAAGATTGCTCTGGCGGGTTTCCGGTTTAAGCGTTTCGCTGCTCGGTCACATCCCCGTCTCACTCTGATGGGGTTGTGCCGAGACTCGGCTGACGGGAAGGGTCTGAGCAGGTCCCAGACCCTCCCAGGGTCTCTGTAGAAGACCCCCAGCCTGGAGAGCTGAGGAGAGCATCTTCCAAGGCGACGGCCAAGGAATCGAGGCTCACCTTTATCTCCGAAAGGTTCCGTCGCCGAAGAGCCAGCATGGCGCTGAGAGACGATTGCCGGATCAGCGGACATGATCAACAGCTGTTGAAAAGCTTCTAAAAGATCTCCAAGGCTGCAAAGCGTGAGTCAAGCATTGTTCAGGTGATTTAAGCGAACAAAAGCCTTGGTAGTAATTAGAAGCGCCTAAGGGCAAAGCGGCAGGGGGGGAGGCAGATGCTCAAGAGTTCACCCCCCCCTATGAAACAATACGGTTTTAAAGCGATCTTTAAGAACAACCTGGAATTAAGCTATGCACATAAGAGGATTGGCGAAAACAAAAGCTGCAAAATAAAGAAAAGCATATTAATTTCTGCTAACATTTTGTTTTGGGAAACTTACTTCTTGTTGATATTATGGCTGGGAGAGGGCGGAAGCCAGGTCTGGAGAAAACAATGTCAACTGGAAATGGTATACCAACGACTCCCTCCCACAACCAGGAAGTAGCTGCAGAGATGTCTACATTGCTGGCGAATGCACTGCGCCCCCTAATGGAGCAGATGACTAATCTCAACGCGAAAATGGATAATTTACAAAAGCAGATGACTCAAATGGATAGAAGGACCTCAACAATGGAAAAGACTTAAAAAAAAATGGAAAACCAGACTGAGAATATTAATAAAAGAGCGGATGAAGCAGAAAAGGAGAGACTCTCCAATAAAAATCAACTAATACAGCTACAGCTGGAAAGATCTATGCACATTCTACGATTCCAAGGGGTTCCAGAAGAAAAGAACGAGGATTTGAAGAACATTTTGTCAGAGACTTTGGCTCCAATAATGGATTACAAACAGGAAGACTTACTGAAGGAAATGGACTGGGCCTACAGGGCTTATCCGGATTTCATCAAAAAGAATAAACTCCCTGGAGAAATATGTTTGAAATTCACGAGAAGATCTACCAGAGATCGAGTACTAAAAGCCACGCAGGGGAACCCTCTAAAAATTAAGAATGAAATAAGGATATTGAAGGATATCCCCTTCGAAGTTAGAAAGGGGAGGAAACTCTACAAGGAGCTTACTGTCTCTCTACAGAAGAAGGGGGTCCCGTACAGATGGCTGTTTCCTGAAGGACTGAGTTTTAAATACGGAGACAGAAAATACAATATTGACTCTGTTCCTAAGGCTAAAATATTTGTGGAGCAACACTTGAATCCAAAGCAGCACAACAAAGACAAGAAACCGAGAAAAGCTGAGGAGGAAGAAGAGGAAGAAGAGGAATCCTACTCACAGGATTCAGAAAGCAGTAGTCCAATACTCTTTAGGTTCTTCAGGCACATCGGAATCAGAGAAAGGAGCAGCCGCTCCTAAGGGGTGGAGGAAAATGGATTCTCTGTTTGTTTCCTTTTGGAAAAAGGCATTGGGGGGGGCTATTGCCACTTCCACTATTAGTAGATGGCTCAAGGGGTGTATCATTCTGGCTTATAAGGTTCTGAGACTAGTGCCATCAGAGGGGGTCACTGCACAGTCTTTGAGGGGGGCAGCCATGTCAGCTTCTTATAGGGCGTTTCTGTCATTAGAAGTTATTTGCAAAGCAGCAACCTGGAGGTCCATTTATTTTTTTACGAAATATTATCACATAGATAAGATGGCTTCAGCCGCAGCATGCTTTGTAAGGACCGGAAGTCTTTAGACCCACCCTGGTTTGTACTGCTCTGTTATGTCCCAGGTGTAATGGATCAAGGACTGACCCACTACCGGGACCACTGGAGAATGGAAGATTTTATTCACTTACCATGAAGCTTCCTTCTCGGTGGTCCCAGAGTGGGTCAATCCTACCCACCCTGATTGAGGGAGTGTCTTCCGGTACTGATGAAGGTTTGTTACTTGGTGTACATTTCAGAAGTGAGTCTGTATGTCATGGTTGATATTCCAATAAAGTTTACTGTTGATGTTGAATACCTGGTGGTCGAACCAGTTACTGGTTGGGTGGCAGGTGGTTCTTTTGGTTCAGTGTTGTACATGTCATTGGGGAAGATCGGCTTGGTAAATGACCAAGGACAAGTCCCTCCCCTCCAGGATCAAATTTTGCTGGCCCTTCAAGTGGAGAGGAGGAGGACAAGTCCCTCCCCTCCAGGATCAAATTTTGCTGGCCCTTCAAGTGGAGAGGAGGAGCTAATCCCAGGCATAATAGATCAAAGATTGACCCACTCCGGGACCACTGAGAAGGAAGCTTCATGATAAGTGAATAAAATCTTCCATTCCAGCTGATACTGGGGAGGCTGTTGAAACCCTGAATCTGTACCCACAGGTAGTTTTGGAGTGTATGTGGGCTAATAAACTCAATCCTGATAAGATGGAAATGCCATGTGTGAGCAGAACATCTGACTGAAGATTTAAGGTGTCACTCGCTCTGGAACAGGTCTGTAGTTTGAGGTGCTCTTGGACCCAGGCCTACTGCTGATTAAACCTGTGACAACTGTGGCCATGAGTGCCTTTAACCAGCTTTGACTGGTTAGCCAGCTTTGGCCTTTCCTGGGCAGAAAAATCTGGGCACTGTGGTACGTGCCTGGTAACATCTAGATTAGATTACTGCAGTGCACTCTGTGTGGGGCTGCCCTTGAAAACTGTTCAGAAACTTCTGTGGTGCAGAATGCAGCAGCCAGGATGTTGACTGGAGGAGGTTGTAGAACCATATCACTACAGTCTTGGTCCATTTACACTGGCTCCCAGTATGTTCCTGGGCACAATTCAAAATGCTAGTGTTACACTTTAAATCCATATATGGCTTGAGACCACCATACTTGAAGGACCACCTACTCCCTTATGAACCTACTTGCCCACTATGGTAATCTTTGAAGGACCTGTTTTGGATTCCCCCATCTTCTGAGATTAGGCAAGTGGCAATCTGGGAGATGGCTGCCTTGATCATGGAACAAAAACTTGAACTCTCTCCAGGGAGAATTGTCTTTCCCCTTCTGTTGTCATCTTCTGCCACCAGGTGAACACTTTTGTTTCCTTTGGCATTCCTTCAGTGATCTTTCCTACCTGCCCAATGTTTCATATTTTTATGTTTTTGTATGTATTTTAGCTCTGGTTTTAATTGGCTTAATATTGGACTCTCATCCACCAGGGCTCTTCTTAATTGTTGTTGGTTTTAATGGCTTTTAGGATGTGATTTTATGATGTTTGTTTTTAATATGTTAGGTGCCTTGGCAGCTTTTATGAGGGCAGGAAAGTAGTGTATAAATGTTGTAAAATAAAAGCAAATAAGTAAATATTAGAAGATAAAATTAGAGAACTCCTTATATGACACACGTCCCTGTATCCATTCCATGCTATTTCTTTGACCATTTATAAGTCAGGGGCTGAGAACTTTTTATGTAAATGGGAAGCTGCCATGCTCATTCATGTCCAAGCACAGTCTCATATAAGTTGTGTGACCCATCAAGTGAACACAGCACACCAGCCAGGTATTATTATGACTTTCCAGGGAACTTCAAAAAGTTCAGATTTTTACCACTTTCCTAGGAGTACAGAACAGCATCTTGCCAGCCACAGTGGGCTGTGTTTGGACTGGTGGGTTAAGTACAATCTTACCCTAATGTCTGTGTGGTGGGCTGCACTTAATGCAGGAGAAGCTGAGGGACTTGGGAGTGTTCAGTCTGGAGAAGAGGAGGTTGGGGGCAGGGGACACGGTTGCTCTCTTTAAGTATTTGAAGGGTTGTCACTTAGAGGAGCACAGGGAGCTATTCCTGTTGGCACCAGAGGATAGGACTCACAATAATGGGTTTAAATTAAGGGCGATAAGGTACTGGCTGGATATTATGAAAACCTTTTTTACAGTAAGAGTTGTTCAACAGTGGCGTGTGTGCCCCTTCCAACTCTGTGATTCTATGATAAAAAGGGGTAGTTTGGGGGTTATGGAGATGAAACCATCTTGCTGGGTTTGGGGTAAGAATTTAAATGAACAGCTGTTGCACAACTGGGACATTCCATATTCTGGTAAGCAATATTTCTGTTATGCAGTGCTACTATAGGGATTAGGACAGGGAAGTGAACTGCTTTGAACAACATGGCACAAAAACGACCCAAATAAAGCAAACGGTGGATAAGGAACAGCAAGTAAAAGAAAGCTTGGCAAGAGTCAAGGTTCAGCATTGATTTTGCTTTTAACTTTATGTTTATTCAAATGGTGCGGATACAGATTAACTTCCTGTACTCAATATTTATCATCATTTGACTTGTCTGGAGATGCAAACAATAAGCCTCTTGTTTAAGTGGCTTTTAAAAAAATGTCCCCTTTTGCTCTAGCTTCTTCATCTGTTCCTATGTCCTCAGGTACAGATCTGTTTATTTAAACTTGTTACAGCTAGCCCTCAAAAGAGAACAATACCCATGCTGCTTACAGCCACATCTGAGGAATTCTTTTTCCTTTGCTTCACCTTTTTCTCTGTATGTGTGCAATGTCAAGCTTATCTACAGATTTAAACTGGTTGAACTATAGTTCATTCTTCCCAGAGAACCCGGCACCATGGTTAGAAAACTCTAACCAAATAGTCTCAGCAGCCCCACCAAACTATAGTTCCCAGGATTCTTTGGAGGAAGCCATGATAGTTAAACTGTCATAAAAGTGGTACACATTTGTTACAGGTTTGGGTATTAGCTTGCAAACTACCAGTGACTCTCTGCCTATAAACCCCACTTCATAATTTCCATCTAGTCCTAGATTATCTTGAGTCATAAACAAGGGGAAAATGTATTTTATAAAATATGGCACAAGTTGGCCATGGAGCAACTGTATATTGGAGATGATACAAAGGCTGGTTCATGAATAGCACATACTGCAAAGATCAAGGCAAGTCCTCTCTTCTGGGTACTCTCCTGGTTTAGTTAAGAAGGGTGCCTGGCTATTCTTAAAAATATAAATAAAATGGTAAAAAAAAGAAGAAGGGTGCCTGGCTGTTTTGGAGAAAACGGCTCCAGTTGAGCAAAAACAGCTTGCAAAGTTCCAGCCCTTCACACTATACATGCTTGTCTTAGTCATTTGTGGCCAGTGCCTAAATGAAAAATAGCTTCTGTGATTCTTCTTAAAATGGTCATCTGGAGTTGATTCTTTCTCATCACAGGAGACTAAGTGAGCAGCCGCTTAGAAGCCTGGAGGAATGACATAGATTTCTGGGGTAACACCCCCAACAAGATGGAGATTTTTAGAGGATGTGTCCCAGGGCACCTAGACTTAGAAAAAAATAAATCTGTGGTGCTTTCAAAATGCATTAAAAATGTTCAGATTAGATGGCAGCTGCACAACATAATGAAGGAGCAGCTGGATGCAGGGAATTAATGCCCTTTTGTACAGAACTTCAACTCAACCCATTCCTTGGTTGTGTCTGTCCTTCAAAGGTAGCACAGAGTGGTTTCTTTAGTCAAGAGCCACCCCCTAGCTTTAGACCAACACAAATTATTGCTGAAATGTGTTTGATTTCCAGTTCTGCAGAAATGACTGGGAGACACTCCTTTTTGCAGAATAGTACTCTTTGGGGGGTTGGTTTCAAAACTAGGTGGACCAGTGACTCAAGCCGTGGGAGAATTATGGGGGGATTTCAGAAATATCATTTGAGAGCTTTGATGAAGGTCAAGTTTCCTCCCCCATACTTATTATGTTGCGTATCTTAGGTAAAATGCTTAATTAGGTTAGTTGTGATCATTGAGAAGTTGCAAGTGCTTAATATGAAAGGGAGAGCTTGGAAAGCATGAAGGAGCACCCTGCCGAGATGTCAGCACTGTCACCCTATCAGTGCCTTTACATGCTTGTGGGTAAACGTCAGAATTGCACACACAGCTGTATTTTGTATCTAATTTGTAAACTTGTTATATTATATATGCTGTTATTTGCTAAGGAGCCAAAGCTGAAAAAATACTGAGCCCTAATTTCTCATTAATTTCTGTGCACAGGCAGGGAATAGCTTAGTATAGTTCTCAAACTAGACAAGATTTCTCTTATAGCGTGTGTGTCTTAGTGAAGAGATGAAACTTTTTTCTTCTAACTGCCATTATGCTGATATGGAAGAAGCTGCACTTGTGGAAGAGTTCTGTTCAGGAAACCCTGGGTTGGAAACTCTGCTCATACTCACCTTGTAGGCTATTCAGAAGTACAATATGTCCAGCTTCCAAGGTCTTCCCTTATTAATGAGATGCTTATACTGGAAATTGGCAGGTTATTCAGCTTTTTTTAACTGAAATTGGACTACTGGTCAAGAAAATAGGGTTGTATTCAACTTATCCAAATTCTGTGACATATGGGGCTGCCCAGGTACAACTTGGCAACTGGCAGGACATGAGGAGGACTTACTGACAGCAAATTTAGGCCTCTGTGGTCAGTAACACAGTGGCATCACTTCCAGCGCTCACCGAAAGTGGTGTCATCATGTTGCCAGCAACGTGGGGATGCTCTGGTATTTGGGGGAAAATCTCTATGGTAGAAAGCTGTTTTTGCCATAGAGTTTTCCCCCAAATAACAGAATGTTCCCCCATTGCCAGCGAAGTGATTATGTCATTTCCAATTTGTGCCAGAAGTTATGTTGCCGCATCACCAACAACAGAGGCCTAGACCTCAGTTTGCTGCCAGTAAGTCCCCCTGCCAGCCAGCTGATTGGCACCTGGGGGAGGGCCCACAGAGCAGGGAATCCCCCATCTCTGGTGGGGTTTTTGGAAACCGAGTGACATATGCAGACCATGTATTCCTTTATCTAATGTATTACATAGAAAACACACTTCCCTGTGTTCATGAAAATGTCCAACCATAGTGCTGAAAAAGTTTGAAATAAAAGAAATACATGAAGAGTAGTTTGCTGTAAGTGGCTTTGCAGGGAGCCAGTGGATGGCTTCTTGATTACAGGCTATTCAGTGGGAAAATGGGAATTTGCTGAACTGCAGAGACTCTGACAGAGCATTCCTAAAATACTGGTAGTAACTATACAGGTAACGTTCAAGACAAGTGGATGTAACCATACATAAATGACATAAGAGACCTGAAGAATGAAAAATCTGTGGAATTATTTCGCTTCAGTAGTGGCATACAGAATAGAATCTCTGTTTCTGATATAAGCATATCTAAATCTTGGGATCCTTGGAGCACTGTGGTGGTAGAATCACTTAATTAAACTGTGCAATATTTTGGGCTGGCTGATGGTCACTTGGAGTGAGATCCTTGTGGAAAATAGCTGGAAAGAGCAGAAGTGAATGCAGACTTGCTAGGATCTCTAATCCTGTTCCTGAAAAATCTCTGTTGCTATAATAGATGATTTATGTATTTACTATATAGTCTGCCTTTCTCATTGAGACTCAAAGTGAATCACATTGTGCTAAAAAGAATCAACTCACATAACATGAGAGATCTAATAAGGAACACAATAGGACTAGAAAGACAGAAATCTGAAACAAAGCATAAAGTATTAGACATTTCACACAGTAAGGAGAATGGTATTACATAACAAAATAATGCACTGAGAGCAGGGTAATATATACAGTAAGATAATACTTATTGTAGACAGTGGTATAGTTCACAGTCTTGTTCCTTTTATTTATTTATTTATTTTAATACTTTCCTGAAGCATTTTGTTATAGCCCCGATATTGCTGAACCACTGTTCTTCATACTGAAAATTCTTGTATGGTCAAGAACTAAAAAGCATACGCTCTTATGCTTTCGTATCGTTGTACTAAGTTATCTCAAAATGACTCAGCATAGAGAGGAAAATGTCACTTCTCCTTTACACAAATACCAATCTCCACTTTCATTAGGCCCTGTCAATAGATAACAGCTTGCACCATGGCTGGCTTAGCACCATAGCGCTAAACCAGAAGCAGTTAGGAAAATGTTGCAAAAAGAATCTGAACGGTGCCTCACAGTGACTATTCTTTTGGATTGTGCCATTTGTGCCAATCTTGCTCATCCCTCGTCTGGCATTTGCATGGTCAGGGATCAGCATGGGAATCATTACAAAACTCAGGTTATGAGGACTGAATTTGCATGCTTCACTTGCTTTTTTAAAAAGTAGCAGCAGTCCAAATCTACCACAAGACCTTCTGTGGCGCATTGTTTGGGTGGCTTAGGTCCCAGTTTAACCATAAATGCTGTTTCTGACCTTGGCAAGCCACTCTTTCTTGCTCTCTGTTCCTTAATCTTTTTAAAAAGAAAGTGCAATAAGCTAGAAGTCCAATGCTCCCTCTAAGCTGTGGAGTCTGGTGAGCAAGAATTCTACTTTGTGAGCTACTGGTATTAAAGTTGTCAGGAGCGACTTGGCTACTGCATAAAGTAGTTTGCTCTGGAACTATCCTTCCTGAGCTAAGACAAAAATGTGTGAGCCAGAGGCTAAAAAACTGTGAGTTAGTTCACACTAACTCAGTTTAGAGGGAATACTGGCTAGAACCTTTGCACGTACAAAGTGCAGTAGAAATTATTACTAGTGAGAGGGAGGGGATCATACACAAAATTAAGGACACTGATCCTGGTCACACGAGTGGGATACTGCACCGCTGAAGGGAGGCAAATTAGAGCCGGAGCAAAAAGATGTGCGGTAGCGCGATCAGAGAGGTCCCTGAGTTGCCACGCAGACGCCGATAGCCGGCAATCACACGGCGATGTTGAAGTGCATCAAAGGGTTTCACTTTTGCATTCTTGCACATGCGCAATCTTACATTTCTTCGCATACTGTGGAGGCTTGAAAAAAACACACCCGGCGCGATGGGGCACATGCACGTGCCAGATGCGCTGGATTAACTCCGCTTCCGCGATCCGACGCTCGCCTGCGACCTGCGTTTTCCAGTTGCTACTACTCTTTTGCTGGTACTTTTTAAATCCGCTTCTTCGGGCCGACAGTACGGGTTGGTGACAGGTGCACTACACTTCCCAGATGTTGCCGTATGATCACGCCCATTTGATGCGCTCTCAACCCATCCGTTTCATGGGGCAAATCCTCCCGTGTGACCGGAGCCACTGTATACCTTTTTTGCTCCTTTTCCCATTGGTTGTTGAGATTTCTTTCAGCATACATCTTTCCCCAATCATTCTTAAAGCACTGTATAAAACACTGCTAGCAGAATGGACAATCAAATAATAGGATACCCAGCTTAAGATGTCATGAATGTTGTCAGTTTCTCCATGAAAACTCACCTCTTTATTTTTGTAAAAGTCTCTCTTTTTTTGTAAAAAAGAAGAAAGGCAGAAGTACATTAGAAGATTAAATGGTTTCTATATACTGTGTATTACTTTCTTTTTTTTCTTCCTTTTTTTGGTAAATCAATAAATTTGTATTGTTAGTTCAGGCACAGGGACCAGATTGTACTACATTGTTACACTGATGAATATGTTCCCTTGAGGTACCAAAAGATATATGTGCAAAGCAGGTGTTTTCGTTTGTTTAATTGGAGCTGAATTCAGACAATATTACTGGCAAATGAATTACACATGTTGGGTAATTTCATAGAAAGCGACAGTCATTTTGCTTTGACGCTCACCTTCCAAACTGAAGGCATAAAAATAGCGGGCTTGCTGAAGCTTTTAAGAAAATTCTAAATGAGGCCCAAGTAGCATTATTAGTTTCTTCCATCTACAGATTTAGCTGCAAGAAGCGGCACACCCTGATCTCATCTTTTTTGAGTATCAGTTAGTAACTTTTGTATATTTAAATAGTATCCTGTTTTGACAAACTGCTAAACCACAAGCCTCAAAAAGAAACACATGAAGCTTGTGTCAATACATGCTGGTATCTATCAACAGGAAACATTAGGCATTGTCAGATCTGGTGCACTAATGAGAGGAATGCTCGCCTCACCAGCAAGATGTAGAACAGTTCTGAGAAAGGCTTTAGTGCTTCTCAGCCATGTTTATGTTGATAGTGCTGAGTGTTACGTAAGGAGTTGCTTCACAAAAGGAAAAAAAGGGTCTTGTTCATCCAAGTTTTGCTCTTTATTACAGCATATTTCTCCTTTTGTGGCTCTGTAACCATATTTCAACAGCTAAAACTGCCATTCCCCACAGAGGCGGTGTAAAACAAGAACTGCCTCCAGCCATACGATCACCTTAGGCTGTAAGTTCCTCAGATCTCACTACAGCTGAACAGTGCTGGTCACTCTCCAGCTAAAGCCTAAGGCATTACAGGAAGCTGCACTGTTAATTCAACTCACATTGCTTTTCTCTATCAGGGAATTCTGAAAACAGAGGCCCAGGGTCAAGCTGGAAGTTACTGTGCAGCTGGAGAGGGCTACCTTTCAAAGGAAAAGTAAAAACACAGGCCATAGCCGAAGCTATTAAAAAACTCTGGTGTGGTTTTTGTTTGTTTGTTTTTAGTAGGCCACTGTTGTATGGTCATATGACAGACACTTTCTCCTGTCTATGGTTCAGACTAGATTAATTTCTGGCTCCTTATCTGAATCTGAGTTGCTTTGTCATATTAAACAGATGTCAGAATTAACCTTTGGCCAGTTTGTTTTCAGAAGAAGCAGAAGCAGCATCAGGACTCAATCTGACCATTAAAAGAGCCATCATGTAGCATGTAGCCTGTCAGCCCAAGGGGTGCTCCTTTTTGTACAGTTTCTGAGTGTGCCAGTGTGAGGTAGGTGGGACCTTGTACTAGCCCCTTTTAAAATCCCCACATGTTCCCCCCCCCTTTATAACATGGCAGATTAGCAAAAAGCCGTGCATTTTCCCAGATGTTAGAAAATGTGAAGAGACAGTTGCCAAATGACCCTGCTATCTACACTGGGGAGTATTCCATGTGTGGAATTAGTCTCTGCAAGTGGAGGGCCCACAAGGACTTGAAGAAGCATCTCATTTTCCCCTCTCCCTCTATGTCCTCTTTCCCTTCCTTGAAAGTCCTCACAGCGTCTCCCCTTTTCTTGCTTCCTTCTTTCTTTCCCAACCACTATAGAATCATAGAGTTGGAAGGGACCTCCAGGGTCATCTAGTCCAACCCCGTGCACAATGCATGGAATTCACAAATACCTCCCCCTCCACAGTGACCACTGTTCCTTGCCCATAAGATGACAAAAACCTCCAGGATCTTCAGACAAACTGGCCTGGAGAAAAATTACATCCTGACCCCAAAATGGTAATCAGCATTTCCCTGGTCATGTAAGAAAGGGCAACAAGAACTGCTCTAACTGTCAGTTCTTTCTAAACTTTTCTGACGTAATTTCACCCCATTGGTTCTGGTCCGACCTTCTGGAGCAACAGAAAACAATTCTGCATCATCCTCTCTATATGACAGCCATTCAAGTACTTGAAGATGGTTATCATTGCACCTCTCAGTCATTTCCTCTCCAGGCTAAACATACCCAGCTCCTTCATCCTTTCCTCATAGGATTTGGTCTCCAGACCCCTCACCATCTTCGTTGCCCTCCTCTGGACACCTTCCATCTTGTCTATACCCTTCTTAAACTGTGGTGCCCAAGACTGAACACAATACTCTAGGTGATGTCTAACCAGAGCAGAGTAAAGCGAAACCATCACTTCATGTGATCTGGACACTATACTTCTGTTGATAGAGCCCAAAATCACATTTGCCTTTTTAGCTACCGCATCACACTGCTGACTCATGTTCAGTGTATGGTCTAATAAGACCCCTAGATCCTTTTTGCATATACTACTGCCAAGACAAGTCTCCCCCATCCTATAATTATGCATTTGATTTCTCCTGCCTAAATGCATAACTTTACATTTATCCCCATTGAAATTCATTTTATTTGTTTTAGGCCAGTTTTCCAGCCTATTAAGATCATCCTGCTACCCCTCCCAATTTATTTATTTTATTCCTTTTTTTAATTGATTTGTACCCCACCCTTCCCACCGAAGCAGGCTCAGGGTGGCTTACATGAAAAGTAGGTACATAAATAACAATTAAGTTATCATAAAATCATCTAAAACAATTAGTTATAAAACAATTGATATCATAAAGTGCTATCAATATTAATTTAGTATCATCTGCAAATTTAATAAGCATTCCCTCTATTCCTTCATCCAAATCATTGATAAAAATGTTGAACAAAACAGGTCCCAGGACAGATCCTTGAGGCACTCCACTTGTCACTCCTCTCCAAGAAGATGAGGAACCATTCACAAGCACTCTTTGGGTGTGATCTGTCAACCAGTTACAAATCCCACTAACAGTCATAGGATCCAAATTTGTTAACATTTTACCAATTTGTAAACAAGAATATTATGTGGAACCTTATCAAAAGCCTTACTGAAAGCAAGATAAACTATGTCTACAGCATATCCCTGATCCAACAAGATAGTAACTTTCTCAAAAAAAGAGATAAGGTTAGTCTGACATGACTTGTTCCAGAGAAACCCATGTTGGCTCTTAGTAATTATAGCTGTCCTTTCTAAATGCTCAAGGACTGTCTGTTTGATGATTTGTTCTAAAACATTCCCAGTTATAGACATCAAGCTGATGGGTCAGTAGTTACCCGGATCCTCCTTTTCCCCTTTCTTTTTTTTTTTTGTAGTAAAACTCTCCTAAAGAGGAGAGAATTTTATTCTTTTTATAAGAAAAGGGTAGGGTAGACAGCTGGAGAAAGAAAAAGGATGGAGTGAAATTTTTCTGTTAATAAAGGTTAGTTTTAATTAGTATTATTTTTAGCATCCATCATGGTTAGAAGATCTTCTTTTTAACAATACAAAGTCCAAAATAACTCTGTTAATAAAGTTAGTAAAGTCCATTGGGGTTAGTTATTGAAAAGCTCCTTCCAGATGTTACACAAACTGTCACTGCTCAAAGTGTCTTCCTAGGTCTCATCAACTAAGAGTTGAGTCCTTTTAATCTTAATGACTCTCGTTCCATCACCCCTTTCCCCTGGGCTGCTGTCTTCTTCGCTACTTGGATTGATCCAGGTCTTGAGAACTGCTTCCTCCGTGCTGGCGTGTCTCTTCAGAAGTTTTGTTGCTTTAAGAATGGATTCCATCTTCTCTCGCTTTTCTTTTTCCTTAAATTTCCGACCATCAATTTTTACGGGCTCCATATTCACTACAGATGAAATTAGATCTCTGATGTATTGCCTGCTCAGCTCGGCAACCCCTTCTCCTGGCAGATTATTTTCCTTTATAAAAGCGGAATAGGCTTTGGGAGCCATATCCACCTCTTCTTTTAAATCATTCGCTTCACTGCCAGTTAGTGGTGCCAAGTCATTCGTCAAGGTAAAACTGAGATCTTTTTTCTCTTCTTCTTTCTCGCCCAAAAAGATTAGCGTCAGATTAGCCTTCCTTGTTGTTTCCGAGATTTGTTTTTGCCGACTGATGAGAACACTTTCCATTTTAAGCAAAGTTTCGTTGATTTTCTGCATTTGCTCCAGCAGGGGCCGCAGTAGCTCATTTTCCTGTTGATTGACAGCAAGCTCTTGGGGGGGGGTTACCCGGACCGGAAGTCCCTCCCCTCTTCTCTTCCGGTTTGTGCAGGACCATTTTCAGCGTCGACATTTTCTTTTTTATTTACTTTTTCAAAGTTCGTGCCGCATCCCCCAAGAAGCTAACAATGTCGTAATCGCCTGCGAAGCCCCAACGGTACTTTCACCAACACTTTTTTCTCTTTACCCCCCTCTTCGCGCTCCCTTTATAGATCTCGCTTCTCAAAAGGGGTGGGGACTCCTCCCTCCTCCCTTACGCTTATACGCTTCAAATTAGATCTTCGACTCACGATTCGATGCAATTCTTCTTTTTATTTTAATTCATGCCGCTTTCTTCACTCCTGGTGGAATTCGGAGGCGCTGCTAAGTCCCATTACGGGCACGACGCAGCGGGGCCAATTCGGGCGGGGAGAAAGCCTCAATTTCCCGGCTGTCTGCCGGCAAAGAGGCTACTCCCCAAAGCGCCCCCGGTTCGGAGCCTTTGCCTAAGGCTCACTAGGGTCTTGCATACATGCAAAGACCCCCCCAAACTGCGCGTGGGCTAGCCACCTTCGGGAGCGTCCCGAAAAGTGGCCGCCATTCGCAACGCCAAAACCGAAAACCCTCCTTTTCCCCTTTCTTGAAGATGGGGACAACATTTGCCCGTTTCCAATCTTCTGGCATCTCACCTGTTCTCCATAAATTCTCAAAAATAATGGTCAGAGGCACAGAAATTACATCCACAAGTTCTTTTAGTACCCTTTAATGCACTAGCCAACCTGTCTTCATCTGCTCCCCCCCATCTTCAGATTTCCCTCCTTCCCTCCACTAGCAGCCTCTCCCCAGGAAAATTCTGGCCAAGTTATGTTGTGCCAGTTGGGCTGGGCCCAGTTGTATGATGAGGAACCTGCAAGGACTTGCTGGAGGTACCTCACTTCCCTCGGTCTGTATTCCCCTCTCCACATTATTTCCTCTTTCTTCTTGTCAGCCCACATATCACCTCATCTTTCCCTGCATCCTTCTCTCCTTCCCACCCACCAATCAACCTTTTATCTCCCCTGATCCTCAGCTGTATTTATTATTTATTTACTTCATTTATAAGAGCATAAGAGAAGCCAATGTTGGATCATGCCAGTGGCCCATTTAGGCCAACACACTGTCACACGGTGGCCAAAAATACCAGGTGCCATCAGGAGGTCCAGCAGTGGGGTTATACCCTGCCTTCTTCCACAATGGAAATTCAAAGCAGTTTACATCATTTTTCTCCTCATTCTTCACAAGAACCCTGTGGGTTAGGTTAGGCTGAGACTGTTCGAGTGGCTCAACATCACTCAGTGAACTGCCACAGCAAACTGGGGATTCAAACCTGGGTTTCCTAGATTCTAGTTGCTCTAGCTGCTATACCACACTGTGGGGTGGAAGCTACTGAACAGTAGTAAGCAGCCAGTCTTGGGTCAGTTGTACAAACGGTATGTGAGACAGAATTAGAGGTTTTTGGACAGCAGCAAGGTAAACCCAGCAGCTGCTGAGTCACATGACACTGAGAGAGGTGGGGGTCAGATGGCTTGGACCTCTCAGGGAGATGAGTGACAGATAACTGTATAGAAATGACAGTTGAGAGCTGACCATTGGGAGAGTCAGAGAGTTTGTAAATTGGTGACAGAGAGCTAACACACAGGGAGAGTTTTTGAGGGCCTCTGAGCTCAGTGGAATCAGTCTGAGAGCAGTTTAAGTGGAAAACTGTGGCTGAAAAGCACTCTACTCTGGTATCCTCTAACATAAAGAGGAGAGTGGCAAAAGAGTGAAAAGTACAAGACCCTCAGGGGTCACAAACCACAAATACCCTGCTCCATACGAACTTAAGGTGGCTAAGGAAGGGCAAAGGGTCTGGAGGAGTCTGGAGAGCTGGGTTTTGTCAAACCAGTAGACTCAGGAGGCCAGGCAGTTAAAGCCCAAAGGTTAACCACCAAACAGGTTCTGGAGAGTGGAGTCAGAGAAGGGTTTTGTGAACCAAAGAACATCTGAGTCAACTTGAGAGTGATAAGCCTACATTTTATGAAAAGGCAAAGTGAAGTGTTTATACTACAAAGTATCCAAAGTATCCTGTGTAAATATATCCCATCCCCCTGTTGGAGTTTTCTGTATAATAACGATCTGTGCTGTGTGACATTTATAAGCCCTGGTGCCTGACTCTGTGGGGAAGAATAATACTGGGCAGTTATCCTCCATAATTCTGGAAGTTAAAGGAAACTCCGAAGAGACTACTGATAAGGGTGAGCTGATCAGCCCTCAGAGGTAGGAATTAGGATTGATCAGTCACCTCATAAGATCATAAACTGAATACAGTGCCATTACATATATAGAAAGGTGGTGACGCCAACAGCTACCTCACGGCAACGTCCTGGGACGGGGCGGTGCTCGTGATAGTATGATATCAAGTTGTTAGTTGTTGCTGACAGGGCTGGCCCTAATGAATCCTCCTTCAAAGGACAATATAACCCTGAGGGCCCTGCCTCCCACCTTTTACTGACAGAAACCAAGGCTTGATGGCTGGCAGTACTGTTATGGTTGCCTAGCAACAGCCAGTGAGGGCTTTTATTTCTTAAAGCTACAGGCACTCCATCTATCTTTTTGGGGGGTAGGGGTTCACCATCCAGTTTGTTTGTTTGTATTTAAGATTTGTGATTTTTCTGCAAACCTGGGGCTTTTCTGAGGTTTTTAGAAAGATCTGTGTTGTCTGGTCATGGTCCCAATAGCAGATTTAAATATCCATTAGATATTTTGATGGATTCTTCTTTTAACAAGTGTTGCATCCAGATATTATTAAAACGTTCATTAGCAAGTTTGTCTGAAGATGAATAAAATTGGCCACCCTAGAATTCTTTCCAGATCCAGATGTGAATTCATTAGCAATGTGGCATTTGCTCTACACATATCACATCAATTATACTGTTCAGTAGAAGGCTTCAGAGCCTGGAGACAAAGTCCCCACAGATGGTCAAGAGTCACTAAAATCAACTCTAGTTAAAACTAGTAACTCTAGTTACTAGCAAACCTTGTTTCTTACCAGTAGTTTTCTATTTACTAGTAGAGTTAGTCTACTGAAATAATGTAGGATTCTTCAAGATTTGTAACAGTGGGTCTTTCCTAATTCTCAAGTGGCATGATTGTATTCACTAGAAGTGAGAAGCTTTTTGTGTTGTTGCAACTGGAAATCTGGTTATTCCCCCTCCTCCCACCCCTGTTGAGCTACAATGAGAACAGGACTTCTCAACTCAGTTCCTATTCCAGAAGTATTATCTCTGCAGCATTTCTCTGGTTTTCTTATGCCTGTGAATTGGATGCTTGATTCTCATGCACTTTTGTAGATGTTGGGAAGGTAGTTCACTTCCTAAGCCTGTGATCTGAAACACTCTCTTGATATTTGAGCTCACTGCTTTTTATAGATGGGATCCCCCCCTTTCTTGCATACATCAAGCATGCAGCTGTTTGAGCTCCTAGCAAGGAACTGAAAGCAAGCAAACAGCACACTTTGCACACATACACACACACACACACACACACCCTGAGCACCAGCTCATCTTTTGCATGAAGATGATGGTGATCCTGTGAAATAGGCCAGTAAGCATAGCATAGTAAAATAGTAAATTGACCAGTAAAAAGAAATCAGTAAATGAAGGGAAATAGCTATTAATGTGACAGACCAAGATCTATAATTATACCCTACGAGTTTTTTCCCCTCACTGAACTATTACATTTTAAAGGTGTAAAATGATTAAAAGGGAAATTTTGCTGGATAAGGAAGATGGGTAAGGATCTGCACTGTATTTTTTACTCATGTGTATTAAGTGTATTAAGTGTATTTTTCAGTGAATCCAATCATTTTTATGTTTATAGCTCCACATTGCTTTATGGTCAGTGGGGCTTTAGATTAACCTCTATAACACTGGCTGCTCTGAGAAACTCTCTACACCACACACACACACACAACATTGTGGAAAACCTGGGGTGGGGTGTGTGCTTTCTCCTTTGCTTTTTTGCATGGAATACCTGGATAATCTGAATAAACTGAAATGAAAACCAAGAAGTAAATTTTTTAAATGTAATTGCGTGAAGTCATTGGCTAAAGTCTACTAAAGCAATGATGCCAAAGGGTAGTGGGCATTGTCTCCCTATATATCATCACTGAGTAGGGAATGTCTGATATCACAGGCTAGTTTCACTCACTCCCCTTTAGGAATAAGAAACAATAGAAAAGCCATACCACCAGGCTTCAGAATCCTGCACCTCTGTGCCTTGAGGGAAGAATAAACCATACAAGAAGAGAAGCTTTGGAGACTTCTCCATGTGGGTTAGACTGGGAAGGCACTGACAGTAGTGGGCCTTTCCTGTGTTCTCCTCCCCATCCCCACGACGCACATGGACTAACAGCCACACAGGTCAGGTGGCTGTACTGAGAAAGGGGGTAAAACTGCCCTCCTCACAACCTCAGGAATCAGGTTTCTCAGAATCAGAAGGGATTGCTGGAGAACAAGAATGCAGGGAAAATCCTTGATCCTTGTACCCAGCAGACTGCAGACTCCTAACCTGTGGGTCTTTAAGAAAGCTGGCTTATTTAGAACCAAATACATCATCTTTTGTCAAAAACAGTTCTGCGGTGAGATCAAGATGGGTAGCCATGTTAGTCTGTCTGTAGCAGTAGATAAGAGCAAGACTGCAGTTAGCACCTTAAAGACTAACAAAATCTGTGCTAGGGTATGAGCTTTTGTGAGTCACTGAGTAAGCATGTAAAAGGAACTTCTCAGCTGCACTCAGAACAGTTGCCCTGGATAAATGTTATAGAAGAAAGGGTATTATTCTAAGGATTAATTTGGAGTAGGAAAATTTAGAATTTCCTTTTTTCTGGGCTGCAAATTAGGAAGTTTGGCTTCCTTGCCTTTGCTTGCCATGCAGAAAACACATTTTGAAAATGCTACATGGGAATTTAGCTATTGTGACACCCATTAACTTTTACAGGAATGCTGAAATCTCAAGGCACCGCTTCAAAAATTCCTCTCTTTATATACACTGCAAGTAACCCCATCACGGAGGAGAAGTCGACATTTGCCCTTACGTAACCTTATGAATCTGTATCACAAAATATCTGACTAGGAAATGTGCCAAGTTGTTATTTTTCTTTCATTTAAGAAACTTAATTGTGATCTTCTTTCCACACACTGAAAGGTATAGAAGCATTTTTTATATATAGCTGTATTTTTTAACATATTTTTTGAATGCCAGAGGTGAATTTGAACTGCAAGTCAGCTAAATATACTGTATCATGAAACCTTGGGGACCACTGAAATGAGAACAGTGGCCCATTACTGCTAAGAAGGTGTTTTATTGAAAATATGCCGACATACATTCCCAGGAGAGTGAGAAAAGACGGCAAGATGCCCAGCAGTTATGCAGGTTGTTCTCCTAGACAAGCTAATATATATAGTTTGGCACTTCCATGCTGTGTGTAAGAGAGCCATATAATAGACTAATGCACACTTTTACATTAAAAGGCCTCATATTTCCCTGGATAATTTCTTTATCTATCTCCGCTTTATGCTTTCACCATTTATACCTTTCACTTATTCATTAATTACATAAAACATTTTTGTTTCCACTTACTTGTTAGATGAGGCAGCTTAGTAAATTGGAGTGAAATAACCAGTAGATGGCAGTATTTGTCAAAATGCTTTCCCCCTGTTAAGGGCAGGGACCTTCCTTTACAGTATGCCCGTATCTGCATGCATAATAGAATTTGTTTTCCAGTAAGAGCGCTTCTAAGCCAATCAGAGTACCATCTTCATTTTAGGAAAAGAAGGTTTCTAGCCCACAAGGTTGTGGAGGCATGATTAAAAAGGGGTTTTGAGAATGCACTGAGGTAGCAGTTTCTGTACAGCTGATAACACAATTCCTGCTAAAACAGAAGTGTGGGAAGTAATAGCCATAAGAATAGAGCAGAAGCTAGTGCAGAATTTGGAATCCACCACTGGAACTGACTTTGTTTGTCTTTTGAACTATTAGAGATTAGACTGAGGGCCATCACAGCCCCCATGATGTGACTTAATAGGCCTCAAGTGTGCAGATTTAGCACATTAACCACAGATCCTCAAGTTTTTGCCTAGAAGTGTCTTGGAAAGACAGTCAGTGGCCAAGATCAAAGATACTTGGCACTTGTCACAACTTTTGTCCTTCAGAACGGACATCATTTGCCATTCAACTACCCATTTCCATTGTACCAGGCTTTGCAATTGTTGCATGTTTTACTGTTGTATCACAATTGGGAGAACAGTTTTGAAATCCAACTCTGCCTCTCAAAATCTCCTCATTGTGGATTCTGTGAAGTTCTCAGGAGCTTGACCAAGCTAACTTCCTCCTTTCCCTTCCCCCTGTTCTACTGACTCTAAATGACTCTCAGCAATTCCCTGCCTCCTAAGAGCCATATTCAGTCCTCATCAAAACAGTGGGAATGATGTCTTTTTTTACAAATGTGTAATTTTTGCATATTTTTGGAGTCTCTCAAGTCTGTTGGTGGGTTGGTTTTGCTGTGTTCAAAATTGGCACAGAGGCCAGCCACTTTACTCTTAAATATGGTCATAGCTAATGTAGTATGGGTGCCATTATCTCATTTAAAAGGTTGCTACTTTTGCTGACTGGAGTTTATGGCCAAACAAATCAATGAGTGATTTAGCATCAACTAAGGTATGCATAATTTATTCTAATAGGGTAGTCATGTTAGCGTGTTGTGGCAGAAACAAAATGGAGTCTTCTAACTCCTTAAAGGTTTAACACACATTGAAGTATATCCTTTCATGGGCTGGAGTGCACTTCATTAGAGGTGTGAACTGAAACATCTGCAAATATATGTGTACATAGAGGGAGAAGAAATTATGAACAGTGGAATAAAAGGCCATGGAATGCACAAGTTATAGCTTATGACATTTTTGCACGAAACTGAATGGTGTACTGAGTAAACACAGTGACCATTCATAATCAGCTGTAATCAGTGAAAACTAGGTAAGTGATATGATCGCCTGCTGTTGCGTACTTTTAAGTGAAACTGTATCTTGTGCATTTCTTGGCCTTTTAACTCTTTCATTGGAAGTATTTTCTTTCTTTGCATGAATGTACAGAGACTTGGACACCAACTAAATTCTCCACTAACAGAAGGGGGAGGAGTAATCTTCCACCCCTTCCCCCTTCCTGCTGCAGGCCCCTGATTTATCTCCCTGTCCCTCAGGAATAGCATGTTGTGGACAGTGGGGCTGTAGCCAGAGCTGATGACAACAAAGCTGACATTAACTTTCTCAGACTGACAGTTTTGATTTTATCTGTTATTAAGCCCCAACACTCTGCTTGTACGGGTAGTTACTAAAGAATCGTTTATGGGTTTGCTTGTAGATTAAACTACAATGCAGAGTACAAGTTTTTGGGTGCCATTGCAGTGGTGTTCTGGTTTTTTAGCAGCATATTTCTTTCTACAGTTACCTGGGAAGTTAGTGTAACTTGGTGGCTCGTGCTCTGATCTGAGGGCTGAAACTGAGACAAACTCATCAGGTAGCCCTAGGCAAGGCAATGTCTCTCAGTCTCAGGCATTCATCTGCTCCATGGGGATAATAACGTAAGGATTACTGAGATTACTATTAGATATAACACGGTCTTTCTGGAAGCTGTGAAATAATCTAGAGCTCTTAAAGTGAGAAACTTTGAGAAGTTGTGCCTTTGGGTGACATTACCGCTAGGCAGTGTTAGCAAATGGGAGGAGTGGCACTGGTGGACATCCAAGGAGCTTCCTACTTTGCCTCTTTGGATACTCTTGTTTTCCTGACTCTTTATACGAATGAGGGGTTCTTGACTTTTTTCCCCTCTGGAAAAGCAGTTGTAAAAACTGGTGCACATTAACCGGTGCATGTGTGTTGGGTAGCTGAGGATGTAAATACATGCTGGACTTCTCATCCCAGTGAGAGTAATGTAGTGCAACTTCTGTAGTGAAATGCACATTCTGATGCACAATTTAGCTTCCATTTTCCCCCTGTCCTCCTAGTTTCCACTAGAGCTTGTGCATCCAGTTTCCGATTCTTTTTCTTCCTGGCTGAAAGAATGGGACACAATGAAGGTTCAGAGTTTTGTTGTCTGCACAAACAGGACAATAATATGCATGTTAAAACCTGAAGCTGTGATTGCTTGAAAATCCACGTGGCCACAAAGGAAAAAAAGGCAAAGAGAGATAATGTAACCGAGGAATGGAATTGGTGGCAATGCACAATTTCATTATTTTACCTAGATCACCACAATATTTAATATGCCTGTGCTGATTGTGATTTCATCCTAACAATTAGCCTCATTCATTTTTGTACATGATAAAAATGTTACCACATTTTCACACATTTGATTACATTCAGTTCAAGCATGCATGGATCAATTTTCTCCCTATAGCAAATTGTTGCATCTGACTCGCTTGGTATAAAAAAGTGCCATTTTTTTTCTTCCTTGTGGAAATTAAAGTTACAATTTATTAGATAAGAAGAAAGCCATTAACTAAGATCAGTCAAATACAAAAGGTATGGTAAAAATATCCCAAAGACGTCATGTGCAATTATATATATCAAATACTGTTTATTTTGATTCATTATTAATAACTGTATGTTTAGAGAAAACAGTAATTTTTCTGAAGCTTCTTCCAGCTCTCTTAGACTATCATCTTCATCATTCACCTGAATGTTGACACTTCTTGCTGTTCATATATAAATTAACCAGTAACACTGCCATTATGAAAACATTACATTAAATGAAGAGAAATGTAAGCCACTGTGCACTACCGGGGGAAAAATTGCTGCCTTATTTAAGCCAGATGTGCACAAAATATAAATAACAACAACCTCATCACACTTATTTTTATGATGACATCATCATAATATGAACACAAAATTAATACGAAGTTAACTGCTCCGCTGCTCTATGAATGTTATACAGGCATGTCACTTATAGCTATAGGTAGCTGGCAAACAGATACGTAGCAGAAGGAGTTGTATTGCAACTATCCATTTGGTTCCTCTTTAGGATAAAGAGAGGATACTATGTTTATGGGTTCCAAAACTGACCCCCTTGACAGATAAAAAGCACAAATCAATCTACTAATAACACACTGCCAATATATGCTGCTATAAGCAATCACTGATATAATTTTATTCTATCTCTGTGCAAGGAACTCTGTAAGGCTTATACCTATAATGTACTTTCCTTTATTGTGCTCAGCCGTAATCTAAATGGTTTAATGTTTTTGTTAAGATGCTTAACATGTGCTGGTTCAGCCGGGCCCATGTCTTGTTCACCAGTCACTAACAGGGAGACAGTTTTTCAGTGGACTGCTGACCTGTTCTTGGCTGTTCAGCAAGGTGCTTCAATTGTTCTTTCCTATTAGGACAGTACAGTGCAACTGGCTTTGTGCATTGCACCTTCTTAAACAGGCGATTACAGTTTTGCTTCTTTGTTGTCACTGATGTACAGTGATTCCATTTGGCAGGCAGTTGTTTAAGGAGAAAATTAAATAAATAAACATAATGGTGTTTTTTTTAATGCTGCCATTTGGTGTTCATCTAAGTAGTCCTAGTAGTCCTAACAATGTTAGTTCCTTCTGATCTTGTTTGAATTAGCAGCATTTTTCCACCTGTGCAGTTTGGTGGGGGGGATGCAAACATGTTTGGCAGGCATTCATGTCATTCATTGCCAGTTCTAACAGATCTGGTGACTGGCTCATGTCTTACTGTCACAATTAAACAAGGTAAATTTGACTGTCAAACATGCTTGGCACAAAATTAATAGCATCCCTTTGCATCATTAATTTACCATGGACTCTACAGGTTAGGTTAAAAGTTTTTCAAATATAGCATTCAGTGTGGTCTTTTCCCTATGTTTTGATGCTACTATCTTCTTGATCTCTGCAATCTTCAACATTGAACAAGATTCTGCTCTAGCTTGCGTTCCAAAGTAATTACAAAATTAATGGAGTAATCTCCTCAAATTTATTTCTAAATCCCCTTGTACAGCAGAGCGCAATATTAAGCTGGGGGGGCAGAGTTTTGGTAACCTTACTGTTTCAGCATTGTGAGGCTCCTCTCTCACTAGTGCCACCCCCTGGCCTTCAGCAAGTGTGCCACTTTACTTCTCCAGGGTCTTCCCAAGGTCTCAGAATAGTAAAGGGAGGGGACATAGGGCTGCACCACTCAAATCCTCCTTTTGTTTCCTGGAGTAGTGTTCCTCCAAAGTATGGCACACTCCTTTTTTCTACTTCTCTCTGGCCCACTTGTGGAGACACCATTTATGCTTCCTCCCGGCTTCTACCAATCAGCCTCATTTCCTCCCCTTTGACCTCACCCCTATGGCCTGAGCCATTATCTGGGCCAGGGGTTGGAGCACCACTTTCTCCAGTCTTCTGTTCTGTCCTTGCTGGCCCCCTGTCTTTCTCGCACTGGCCAGTTCCTGGGAGGCCTTCCCTGCCTGGCTCCTCCTAGGATCTTGAATGGCAGGGCTTCTCCCTTGCCCCATCCAGGCCATCAGGGTTGGACTTCTGCTGGCTACTTCCCTCCTTGCCAGCAGGCTCAATTGTGTCTGAGACTTATTCTTCCCTGGCATCATCTTTGTTGTCCTGGTGCCTTCAGATGACATCAGAAGCCAACACTCAAAGATCTGGTGCCCAGAAGGGAGGTGACAATGTCCATGCCCATTTACTGCAGCTACCTGCTGCCCAGCTGTTCTGGGAGTGCTGGCCAATTCGATGGTGGCCACCTGCGGTATTAGGGAGGCAGCTGGGTCCTGCTCAGTTCCTGCAGCATTGTGGAAGTCCCTGACTTTGCCACAGGCACCTTGGCTGAAGATGGACCAGCTGTTGGCCCCAGACAAACATAAACTTTTCAAGTGAGGGAAAGTGGATGAAAGTTAGTGACATGATAGGGAAGAAGTAGGCTTTATTCAGAGACAGCACTGGTCACCCTCACAGATGACCTCTGGACGCATCTGGATTGAGGTGGAATGGCAGTGCTGTTGCTGTTAGACCTTTTGGCTGCATTCAACACAGTCGACCATCAGCTACTGATCCACCACCTCGCTGACATCGGAGTGCAGGGACTGGCCTTGCAGTGGCTTGTTTCCTTTCTCCAAGGTCGGGGACAAAGAGTGGCACTAGGGGATCAACTGTCCCAAAGGCATCCACTTGAATGTGGAGTGCCCCAAGGGGCAGTGCTGTCCCCGATGCTCTTTAACATCTACATGCGCCCTCTTGCCCAGATTGTCCGGAGGTATGGGCTGGGTTGTCACCAGTATGCTGACGACACCCAGCTCTATCTGTTGCTGGGTGGTCAGTCCGACTCCAAACTGGAAGATCTAGATCAGGCGTTGCAAGCTGTGGCTGGTTGGCTTAGGCTGAGTCAGCTGAAATTGAATTTGACAAAGACGGAAGTCCTGTGCCTGAGCCAGGACAGTCTGGGGGTAGGGATCCCACTCCCGGCCTTCGATGGGGCACCATTGGTGCCAGTGCCGGTGGTTAGGAGCTTGGGAGTGCTCCTGGATGTCTCCTTAACAATGAAGGCCCAGGTAGCAGCCACTGTGAAGTTGGCCTTTTATCATCTCAGGCTGATTAGGCAGCTGGTTTTCTTCCTCGAATGCAATGACTTGGCAACAGTGATCCACACGATGGTCACCTCGAGACTGAATTACTGTAATGCCCTCTACATGGGGCTGCCCTTGTCCAAAATCCAGAAGCTGCAGCTAGTGCAAAATGCAGTGGCGAGGCTGTTGTTGTGCGGGAACACATCCAGCCCGCCCTAAAAGCACTGCACTGGCTGGCTATACTATACTGGGTTCGGTTCAAGGTGCTGGTTATTACCTTTAAAGCCCTTTATGGCCAGGGACTTGCATACCTGAAGGACCACCTTTCCCCATACATTCGCCAGAGAGTGCTGCGTTCGGGGACCCAGAATTGGCTGGTCCTTCTGACTATCAAAGAGGCCAGGCTGGTGACAATGAGGGCTAGGGCTTTCTTGGTGACGTCTCCACTCTGGTGGAATGAGCTCCTGGAGAAGACCAGGGCCCTGTGGGACCTGTTACAGTTCTGCAGGGCCTGTAAAACGGAGCTCTTCTGCCAGGCTTTTGGAGCCACTATCACCACTGCCATTATTGACATCTGACAGTTATGGAAAGCGAGCCCTACCCCTGGGGTCCCCCTAATTATAGCCAATTCAAGCACCTGGACATCTGAAGGAGATCAATAAGCTGACTGTATGCTAAGGAATCAATGCTAGCACTTTAATATGTTGTTATAGTCATGGTTTTAAATTTGTGTTGATTGGATTTTATATTGTATTATTATATTGTATTTTTATACTGTTGTGTAAGCTGCCCTGAGCTGGCCTTTCTGGGAGGGTGGGGTAAAAATCTAATAAATAAATAAATAAGCCTGTGTGCATTGTCCTGCCCAAGACAGTGACTTAATTTTAGTATACTAAAGAGGTAGCAAAGGTTAAAAAGAAGGAAGCCCTGGTGGCTGTCCTTTACCTTCTGTTCTTCTGCTTGCACAACCAGAATGGAGAATAGGATTTCAACTAACACTACAACTGAACATAGCATACCTTTGGGGGGTAGTCCCATTTCTGGGACAGTGAAACTCTAATGCTATTTCTAAAGAACTAGGAATTATCAAGTAGTGACTGTGTGAAGGCAGAAAATTGCCCAAACAAAAAACACCAGCCAGAGCCCTGTCCTGGATAGCACAGGCAAGCCTGATCTCATCAGAGCTCAGAAGCTAAGCAGGATCGACTGTGGCAAGTACTTGGATGGGAGACCTACTTGGAATACCAGAGGCAGGGGCAGGCTTTATTCAGCCACCTCTTTGAATATTCTCCAGGCCTCCAGTAGGGGTCATCACCATGACTTCCAGGTGCACATACACACACACACACACATAAAAAGTACCCTCCGAAAAAATACCAGCCAGAGGGGGAGGGGAAAGGGCAGCCAAATAACATTTACCTTTTTAGAACCCTTGCAGGTATCATGGATAAAAGAGCTCCAGACATGAACATAAACTGTCACATCTCAACTCAGATCTGCTACTGGATGCAAGAGCAAGGTGTCCCACACAGGTAAGCAAAGGAGGAGGGAATCAGGCAGATAATGCCTTATATTATGAAACCTATTGTTCCCTTATCTGTCCCCCAAGTTCAAGAAAAGAGACGGGTATCCAGAACAGTCAGATTCCCAGGTCACAGAGTATTTCTCCCTTGCCTCTACTCCTGAAATCATGGAATGATTATATTGGCTGTCAAAAGCTGAAGTTCCCAGCATTGATACCAGGGGGACTGCCATTGGGAAAAAGTGGAGCTAAATTAAGATCTTCAGAAGCCCCTAATAAGTACCTAGCCACTGGATTTATCTGCTGCAGCTGCTTCTCATTATTACCAACTCCATGTTTCTCTTATTTCTCTCACAGAGATTCCACCAAGCATCTGTTCAACATCCATAGATGCAAGGATGTTCCCTGCAACCTCAAGTGAGATCTACAACACCAGTCTCAGCAGCATGACCAGTGAGACGACAAGCTGAGCCTTTTTCAAGAATTGTATTTCCAGAACTCCTGTGCCTTTTCCATGAGTATATAAGCAGATGTAGTGTGCAGCATGGAGTTGCAGTGACTGGGAAAGCTGTTTATGTTGCTCCTTTGTCTACCATGCAAGGGTTTTTTATGGCCTAGGGGCCCTGCAAGAGCAAAAGGGAATGTTGGCAACCCCATTCCTTTTTGGTATTTTCCAAAATCATTTCACAAGTGCCTCTGTTCAATAAAAGCTGTGATTCGCTGAAAGCTGTGACTCTTCAATTGCGTCGTCGGTCTCATGATAGTTGTGGAGAACCACCAGTCCTTCAGTTGTTCCTTTGTGCACATAGGGAAGCAGAGATTCTGGGAAGGTGAATGGAATCTCCACCATCAGGAACAAACATCCATCATGACAATAGCCTTGCCCTCTGAAATACTTTTTAATATAGGAAGTAACATCTGACTATCCTTGTGATCCCGCCTCACATCCTCTCACATACATTATTGTGAAGCATAGCAGTTGGGCCACATGAAAGCAGGGCCCAAAAGGTGTCACTGGACAATATGCAGGAACACTAGCTACCATCTTTATGAGGATGTCAGGGAGGGAAAAGAGCATGACTGCATGTAGTAGGGGGGATCTGGAAAAAATAAAAGAGGCTGGTTCCTTGGAGACTACAAAGACCCCATCATGGATTTTAGCATCTGTCTGATTATGTGGATTTATGGCCATAGTGTTGTTCTGTGACATAGAAGTCCTTAATTTTCATCCTGATGTTTCTTTGACTTTTTGTTGCCAACAGGACCTCTAAAAGGTAACTGTACCTTGTGAGGCTATTCACATTTTCCTAGGTGGCTCTCTAACCTTCATCTCCAATATAGTTCATAATAGGGTTTACTTTGAGTTTGCTGATATAGCTTCTATTCTTCATTGTGCACCTACCCCCAACTACTGTGCCCTGCAATATGTATGTTCTCCCTGACAGTACATTTTTAAAGTATTAGTCTCTGTGTTTCCACAATGGGGTTCTCCACACAGACCCCCTTCTTGAAGCACTATGGTGGCTTGTGGAGGGAGAGGTGCTGTAATAACTTACTGTCTGGGTGTGCATTATGTATGGACAGTCTGTATATTGGCTTTGATAATGTCATAGGGTTGTGTAGCCATAACAGTGTATCAATTGGTATCTTCCTTACCTGGCTAATGTGATATTACTAGTGCACGATGTCATGATTGGCGATCGGTAGCCGAATTGACCGTAATGTTCTAGACACAGCTTTTGTTTTTACTGTGTTTGTTATGCTGTAGAGTCTGCTGCTGGTTGAGCACAGGAATATCACTAAATTACCCTGGTGTACCAGGACCATCAGTCATCCCATTAATTGTTAAAAGTAATCAAGTAAGAAAGTTGCATGGATTTAGTTTGGATTTACAGGAATGTAAGCCTCTTGAGAAGGTGGTGATTGGTTTGAGCAGATGCATTCTGAAGTTCCATATGCTTATCTATCTACCTAGAACATTTTTTATCCCTCCCTTTCTCCAAGGAGCTCAGGGTGGAAAACCTGATCTCCTTTTCCCCATTTTATTCTCACAACAACCTGTAGGTTAGGTTATACTGACCAAGCCAAAGTCAGCCAGGAGGCTTCATGGCCAGGTCATGGGTTGAACCTGGATTTCCCATATCCTAATTCACACTAGTATCTAATTCACCCTATTACCATTACACTAAACTGGCTCTTATCAACTCACCATATTAATACATCTGATATACAGAACATTCATTGGAACGCAACAGAAACCCCCGCTGTATGAACCTGGGTGCTTTGGATCTTCTAATCATCTAAATTACATTTGGGTGGCCTATGTAACTGCATATCAGTCTACCTCTATTTAAATAAGGCTTCAGTTTACCTGAATCGTGGATTACCCAAACATTTAGAATGTCCCCAAGGCCATTTGGATACATAAGGATTCACTGCTTTGCCAAATTACTATTAGGTGTTCCTCATCTGTCATCAAAATTATAAATGTGTTTATGTAATGCATACATGTTGTGATTGTGTGTGATATTCTGTGTGTCAGCTATAACTTAGTATTCAAGGGTATTTTTTGTGCGTGTGTGTGTGAATTCTGTGTGAAGATATGGCAGGAGACAATGTGACTCATCCTAGTCTTCTAAGAGAGTGGATGCCTTTCAGATAGCTCCTGATCACTTAATCCTTGAGTTTCAAATTTTAAATACGAATAACCTTAAACAGAAGGATTTCCTGCATTCAGGATGATGTAATATCTACAAATGATTATTAAAGTATGTTACCAAGACTGTGGAATCAGAACTGTGTCATGGGGGTAAAGAGAAAGAAGCAGCTGTGGATCGTGTAAACACTGGATATATTCTTTGGAAAACTCTAGTTATTCGTCAAGACATAATCATACGGTAGAATTTGTATGTAGGAAGTTGGCAATAAAAATATGAGCCTGTTTAACATTATTGATACTTATCTGATCTGATTTTTTTAAAAAATAATTAATTTAGGAAATTTTTTGTCACCTCTGCAGAGTCCTCCTCAAGATGGCTTAGAAGTAAAACCAATACCATAAAATTATAAAAACAACATAGATTATAGCTAACCACTAAAACCAAGCCAGGGACATAAAAACAGTATAAAACAACCACTGAGCCTCTTAAAAAATAGTCAGAAAGTGAGAATGGTCACAGCTCTCATACAATAAAAAGAAAGCCACAGAACTGTGATAACAAGGCTTCAAAAAAAATTTCTATCTTTAAATAACACCAAATACAATAACAATAAACACTTTCACATCAGTTACATAGGTTGAAGATGACAGAAGGTGACAGGAACAGTAGTCTCCGGAATGAAGATTCCGTTTTGACTCTGAAGGAGTCTTCTTCCAACCCGAAGTTCTACAATTCATATGATAATTGCCATCAATATCATTATACATGATAATGTAAAAAATAACCACAGAACAGACCTCAGATCAGGTGGCCCAGAAAACATTTTTTAAAAACACTATTTGTTAAACTATTTGTTAAAGGCCTGGATAAAAAAGAAGTGTTTTTGTCTGTAACCTAAAAGAATCTCACGGAGGTGGGGCATTCCGAAGGTAGGGTGCCACCACTGAAAATGCCCTGTGTTTACTTCCCACTTGCCTCCCTTTGAAGGCAGGAACACAGAAAGCAGGACTTTGGAGTCTGGTCTTGAATGGCAGGCTGGACAATAGGGGAGGAGTTGGTGCTTTTACATTCTGTTGAGATGAGCAGTTACATAGTACTTATAAAGCAATAGATTATAATAGGCAATTTAACTATTATTTATAAAATGTTTATGAACTTATTTTTCCACATAGCTCAGGACTGTTTCCGTAAGATGAACAATAAACCCAGCAAATGTCTTAAATGTTACAACTTAAAAAAATAGAACTCGCCCACCATCAAAATAATAAACATATAAACGAATTAAAATCCCTTTTGTAAAAGTTCAGTTTTGTACTTTCTTCTAAACAATAAAAATGATAAGCTTTCATGTTGTGGGGCAGCTGATTCCAGGACCTGCCAAAGAAAAACCCCTTGTTCAGGATCATGCAGTCTTAACATCTCATACTGTCAGGATAGTAAGCAAGCAACAAAGTGCCTTTACAGGCTCATATTGGGAGAGGAAGTCCAATAAGTCTCTTGAGTCTTAGTATAACTTTGCCTCTTACATAACCTGGGGGAAAAAGAAAGCAAAACGAAATACACTTTAGAACAAAAATAAAAATGTGGCAACTCTCCAGAATGTAGGGGGGCAACCAGCTAGGGTTGGGGAGGACTTATCAGCAGGGAAACTGGGCTTAGGCCTGTGTTGCTGGCAACACAGTGACATCACTTCTGACATGCACTGGAAACAAAGTTTTCACATCGCCAGTGACACAGGGACACTCTGGTATTTGGGTGAAAACTCTGTGGTAAAGATGACTTCTACCATAAAAGTTTTTGTCCAAATAGCAGGACGTCCCTGTGTCACCATTAATGTGACAACTTCACTTCCAGTGCGTGCTGAAAGTAGCATTGCTGTGTTGCCAGCAACACAGGCCAAGGCCTACTTTTCCTGCCTGTAAGCACTCCGCAGGCCAGCTGATTGGCTTCATATAGACCATTCTCATACCGATGATGTCTACATCTTTAAAGAACAATTTCAAGGAAGTAGATATTCTTGTCCATGCGTAAAAGGTTATCATACTTTGTATTTCTTGGATGTCTTTGATGACCAAAAAGAAAGCCAAGAAAAAAAGTTTGGTTCAAAACATTATCGTATCAACTTCTGTATACCAAAACAAACAAACAAAAAAAAACCCCAACAAGATAATCTCACTTTTCAGCGTCATCCAATACTGTGTTTACTTCTGTTGCTAACCAAATACTTCAAGATAGTTGACAGCAGACTTTATAGTGATAACCAGTTCCTGCTGCTTGTCCCCAGCATCTGGTGCTACTGCCTTGTAACATGAATATTCCAGTCTTATCTAATGTAGTTAATTGCTTTGCCTTTTTTGAAGGGTTTGGCTCCCTCGTCTTCCTAAGGGCCCACACTTTGTCACATTATCACTCAGCTTGCAAATACCAGTGTTCAGCTGCAGTGTTCTAATGCACTGAATGTGGAAATAATCTTAGAAAATTATTAGAACAAATTAAGTTGTTGAGGCAGAGAACAAACATAGGCACCTCAGTCAAGTGATGGAATATAAGAGCGAGGTGCAGGGTTAGTCAAGATCTAGAAGGAAGTTAGGAACTGGCTGGCCAAGCTAATGGTGTGCTATCAACAAGTGCAGTTGATGGAAAGAGACTCCTGCAGGACCCTAGAAGAGGGAAATATAGAGGTTAGCGTTTTATTTATTTATTCCATTTGTATCCTGCCCTCCCCACAAACAGGCTCAGGGCGGCTTACCTTAGTCAGTACAAAGTACCATAAAATCCACATAAAAACATTTTAAAACAATCAGATAATCATGAAGTGCTAGTAAAAGTAACCATTCCATCATTAATTGAGATGGCATGCTATATGATGTAACAAGCAGGCAATTTCTGACTCAGTGATCTTCTGACATCACACGATTGTATGGCTCGATCTCAAAGCTAGGGCCAGCCCATAACCCATGTTGGTGGTAGTAGTGAGGGGAGCTCCCAGTTGAAAGCCTGGTGGAAGAGCTCTGTCCTGCAGGCTCTGTGGAACTGTAGAAGATCCCGCAGGGCCCTGATCTCTTCTGGGAGCTCATTCCACCAGTATGGAGCCACCACTGAAAAGGCTTGGCCCTGGTGGCAGTGAGCCTGGCATTCTTGGGGCCTGGGAGGGTCAATCGATGTTGTGACCCCAACTGTAGTGCTCTCTGGGGTGTATATGGTGAAAGGCGGTCCCTCAGGTATGTTGGACCCTGGCCATATAGGGCTTTAAAGGTGAGTACCAGCACCTTGAAGCGAATTTGTTATGCTATTGGTCGACCTGTCAGTGACAAATTTTGAACCGTCGATGAGGGCACCACTCTGGCCGGCCTGCCCCACTGCCTTCCCCTCCCTTCCCTTCCCTCGCCTAGTGCCCTGGGCTGCGTGTCCTACTGGTAGGCTCCCTTTCCCTAGGCCGGCAGGCCTCATCCCCTCCTTGCCCCGCACAGGAAGCGAAGCACCCCAGGGCATGCCTCCCTTGCCGGCCAGAGCGCCTCCCCCCCACAATTCAGCAGCACCATTCAGGGAGGCGAAGAAACTCACCCACTGCCGTCTTTGGCTTGCTGAAAGGCGTGTTGAGGCTGAGAATAGCTGGCCGGGTGTTGGCGGCAGAAGCCAGAGGGCTGCTGCAGCCGGTGGAAGACCTAACTCTAACCCTAACCCCAGGCCCCTGGGGAGCCTCCAACCAGCTTCGACTACTCTCTGGGAAATGCGAAAGGGAGGGGGAGGTTTCCCGTGAGGTCTGAAGCAGCTTTTCCTTGCTGAAGGCAGAAGAGCCGCAGAGGCTTCCCGACAAGACGGGGGGTGGGGGTGCATGTGCACTGTGCAGCTTTCCTGAACCTTGAGAGAACCGTCCTTGCTGTGGTCTCCTTCACCCCACGCCCTGCCCAAAGAGGCTGACAATGTTGCCCTGCAAGACTCCGATGGGTGGGGATTGGAAACTGGCCGGCTGCTACTCGCACGTCCGAGCGCTGTCCAGGAGGCCTGGAGTGCCCCAAGAGGAAGGTCTGTGGGGGGGAGAAGGAGAAGTGACCCTCGGGGTGCAGGAGCCAGCTGGGATCTACATGGGGGGCTTTGGTGGCTGCTGAAGGACTCACCTACTGTACAGTAGCCTCACCTACTGTACAAAAAAACCTGGAGCCAGCCCTGGCCAGATATGTTCCCATCTAGGAAGGCCCATCAGAAGCCCAGTCACGGCATTCTGCACTAGCTGTAGTAAATTTGAATTGACCAAGAACCCAGAGTTCATACTTACTTAAATGGGAACGTTTATGTCTTACTTGCCCATATTTGCTCTCAGTAATGTTATTATGAAAGACAAGAATTCGTTTTGGGGGGAATCCTGTAAACTCAAAACAGGGAGGTTTACTTAGATAGGACTAAGCAGGAAATTTTACATCTATGATACAAGTTAGGTTGAGAGCAAGTGACTGACCCAAAGATGCCCAGTGGGCTTCATTGCTGAGTGTGGGGGGATCCATGTTTTCTGAAGTCAGGGTGTACCAAAATCCAGCTCTCTGAAACTCTGGCTCCTACATGTGAAATGGAATATTAGAAACCAGCCACCTCAGGTTTTAGTGAAAATGAATATAAGACTTATATATCCTTTTGCCAACGAGAATACTATATAAACATGTTACGTGATCATAAATATATGAGGCATAGCTTGCACAGAAGCAAAACAGATCTGGAAGGGGTTTTTAATGTTGTTTTTTTAATGTGAAAACCCTCAACCAAACAGCCACCCTCCTTCCCAACTGTTTTAGACAATCAAACACCTGAAGCCTCTAGAGATACAAAATAGCCAAGTATTATTATTTTTCATTAAGCCCCATCATTACCCTTCTATGTTATTATTTTTAAATAGCCTGTGCATTTTATAAAGTTGCAATCATGCTCCATACCCTTGATACGCAGATATATTCTTCTGCCTCTGTTTATGTACGCACGCACGCGTGCGCGTGTGTGTGTGTGTTGATTTAAGATCCAGTATTCATGGAAGTTCCTTATGGCAGATATGGGGGTCTTGCACAAGATGCCTGTGGTCCCTTAATAAATATTCATAAGGTGTGGGGGGCAACTTTTTGGTGACATGGACAAAAGCATTCAGTATTTTGTTATCTAACAAAACTTCTGGATGGAAAGTAATCTATATCACATCCCTCTTAGCATCTGATCACAAGCTGTGAGTGAACTGAATTCTTTGCCTTGTCTTTGTGGTTAACAAGGCAGTTTGGCAAATCTCAATTTCTTGTGTGTGAAACAAGGAAAAACAGCCCCAAACTTCCTGAGTTTCATTCACAGGCCAAAGCAAGATGGACCCCTCTTTCTAAGTACTGATAAACTGAACCAAACTAATTTAATAAAGTCAAGTGGAAATAGATTTGTGTTACAGCCTCTGTGGGTAAAAAAAGCAGGAGGGACACCCCAGCCCCCCCATGGGTTCAGTAGCTAATGCAAATGAGTCTGTCTCCCCCCCCCAACATTTAACACTTTGAGTGATTGTTCAGGCTCACACAGAAACCCATGAAATGTAGAGTTGTGAACGACCCAGCCCAGCACAGACCAAGCATTTGACTCCTACCAAGTTTAGAAGTATTTGTTTGGGCAGCTCTTAACAACAGACTGATAAAACTCCTTATTTGGGAAACATTGATCTGAAGGGCATAATGGATTCATCTCTGCCTTGTGATACGTTTTTAACATCTTATCATTCGCCTGTATGTGATTCATTTCCTTTTGCTTTGTTTTTCTTTTTTTGGGGGGAAGAGTTCCCTGCATAGGACAAACACACTGAAAATTTGAACAAACTCCTGCTCAAGTGCAGTGTTTATGTATATGGAAGGGAAAGTGATATATATGAGTGTGTATGTGTATAAAATATAGTCCCAGTTATGCATAATATAAAACATGCAGGAGTGGGAGGGGGGATCAAGATTAGTTTTTTTAAAAACAGCAATTTTACATACTATTCTGGAAAAAAAAATCCCCCTATACCAAAGGCTGTTTTCTGAGAACAACAACAACATTCCCCCCGGTGTGTAATTATCTCTTTGGGCCTATCCAATTTAAGCTGATTGTTGTGAAGCTGTTGTGTTAGCTGCTGCTCTCTAGTGTCATGTAGCCTCTGAAGAACAGATTGCTCTTTAAAGGTTAAGATTTTCTGAAATGTCTGTGATAGTGAATGTAGTTGTTGTTGTGTGGGGTCGGTTTGAAGCACAAGAAAAGGGAGAAAGAAAGAAAATAGTTTGGGGGTGGGGGGAAGAAGGCTTTGATTAAGAGTAAGTGTGTGCTCTTTTTGCCATGCTTTCTAAGAGTGCAGATACAAACACGGTCAGGTCACAGGGTTAACAGCAATTAACTGTAGTTGCTTTAGAGACAAAAGCGTTATTTCACAAAAGCATTTATTTCACCTGCCGTCAGAAAAAGAGAGAGAGAGAGAGAGAGAGAGAGAAGGCCCATTGTGTAGGGGTGTTTGAACTGATTATGTTTAGAGGCTGGTTGTGATTGGTGGAGAAGGGCGTGGCTGATTGGGTAGTTTTGCATCTTGTCAGCCCAGGAGCACCCTTGTGCGTGCAATCTGTCTGTAACCTGAGGAAGCTAAAGACTGTACAACAAGGCTTAATAGCGCTTCATGGCCCTGCACTCTGTTTGTGGTGGCAGCTAAATGGAGTTTGTCAGGTTTGTCAATATGATTGATTCCGTGATTTCTCTTTTTTTAAAAAAATCTTCCTTCTGTACAGCCTAATGCTCTTTAATTTTCTGTGTGCCAGAATACCGTTGTTGTTCTTCAGCTTTGTTGTCTTTGCTGTCTCTCCCCTCCCCTTCCAAACTTGAGGATTTTTTTTTAAAAAAAATAAAAATTAAACCCTGTTGTTTACCAACTTCTAGAGCAGAAGCTTTTTAAAAAAACGTGTTTAGAAGCAGATTAAAAATGGGGGGAGGATGAGGACAGGTGAAATATCCAGGCCTGTTTCTTGTGTTTTTTGAGAAGTTTGTGGAAGATGTGAAAATATTTTAAAAGCAGTGCATGGATAAATCAATTTTACTGCCTTTTGTTTTTAGCAAGTGCAAAACTTAGGCTATAGTAAACAAGTCTGTTTTACAAAATCTGCAATCAGAAAGCACATAGTAAGGTCATTGCATTTGTCTAGTGCTTACAACATTTATGGTTTAGCTGTCTTGAATGTAGTTTGCAAAATAAAACAAAGGATTATGTGCATGTGTGTGAAAAGAAAATCCCTAGAAACGTGTAACACAGGTACAGTTAAGTATTTGCTATAACTTGTTGGTTAGTTTGCCATGTGAACCGGAGGTTTGTTTTCGACAGTGACTGGTATTAATGTATTAACATGCTTTGGAGAAATAAGTGTAACTGGATCTAACCGTACTATGATGCTGTTGCTTAGTTTAGTTACTATACTTTTGTGCAAGATGAGATTATTTTTCTAAGGGGTGGTGGTAGTGGGGAGGGAGGGAACTGTTAGGAAGTGGGTGGTTAGTTTAGAGCAAAGTGCACACACAGGCTTCCTCTTTGGGATTAACTCTTTCCAGCCTGGTGTAGCTGAAGACAGGAGCTGGATAAACCGCATAAGAAATCTGGGAAGTGTAAAACTGAAAACAAAGCCCTTTTAAGGATAAGAACTTAATAAGCAAGGAGGCTATTTTGTTCTGGATGAATAAGATCTGCTTCTGAAGAAAAAGGACTGTTGGTGTATAGTTGTTAAGCAGAGGCTATGTTGAAAACAGAACTGTCAGATGCATCCTGTGGGTTTAAATTGACCTGTCTAAAGTTTGTTTGCGTGTTGGTAAATAATGCACATGATTGCCTTTAAGCTTATGTGGCAGCATTCTGTTCATTCAGCATGATTGGTCATAATGATACATACTGTCCAACTAGAAAAGCACTTGGTTGTCTTGCCCACTTTAGCTTCAGGTTGAAGAACAAATCTGTGTGTGGGTGACAGAGAGAGATTGTCAATAGATACACGTGTGTGCAGATGTACAGCGCTTCGTCTGTAGTGATACTGTATTTTTCTCCTTGTAGCGATGTGGAAGATTAGTTCTAGCGGTAATGCTTCTCTCCTGCCTCTGCAGGTTCCTTCCAAACACAGGATAGGTGATGTGTTTTAGGCAGCTTTGAGGAATGATCCTTCCCTTTCCTTTTCCTCTCTCCAAAACTGCAATGGTAAAACATGTAAATCTGAAAATGAATCCCACGCAGCTGATTTGGCCTAGGATGTGATAGAGCTGAACTGAAAACTGATTGAGCTGACACTTTATAATCAAAGCTGATTTATTGTTCATTAGTAGTGCATTAGCCCTTTCAGGCAAGACCGTTATTTGTGTAGGGGCCTGTCAAACAAAAGTCTGCTCGCACCTGTCACTTCTAAACCAAGAGATAAGCAACAAGATATTAAGATAATGGAAACAGAAATATACTCGTGCGAGAGGTAAACTGCCTGTGAGCCTCTTTTTATAAAAACGACACAAAAATTCAAGCCTGGAATCTTTACTCAGATAAACCTTATTAGGCATTAAAACACATCGCTTTGGGGGAAAGGAGAGGGCACAGCAGAGGTTTGTAGCTGAAGAACTTGGTGTGTTTTTTCAGTTTATAAAAATAAGGCATGCCTCTCCCAAATAACCAGCATTATGAAGTTTTAGTCAGGAAACTGGATGCAGTAATAGCTGTTTACAGTTGTGATCTTTTATACATTTCCCCCACCCCCCTCCAAACACTGGCTGCCAGTACAGAGTAGTTAATGACTTTGAAAATGCCTTATTGCCCACACTATGTGCAAAGTGGACAGGTACCATAAAAAGCTGTCTGTACCAGCAGGGGTAACTTGTTTGAAAACATGATGACATCACATCAGAACTGCAAGACTGTCAAGAGATCTATCTGCTGCTGTATTGAGACATGTTTCTGCAAATTCCCAATACCCCATCATTCTCTCACCCCACCACGGCTTCTTCCTCATCTCTCCCTTTCTGCCCCCCCCCCCATTTAAGGAATGATCTTGTAGCAGGAACCAGAAAACCACACAAATGTCAAAAGAAAACAAAATTAGTCAGCTTTTGTCTGCCATCATAGAAACCAGGATTAACTTGTGTTATTCCAGAGTCCTACAGAGGAGACTATCTGCATGAGGATATATAGGGTATTGTCTTCTGTGATCCCCCCTCCATTTGACAGGGATTTTGGAGGCTGTGATCTTAATTAAATCTCAACTGACTCAAATAATGCATCTAAAAAGGCATGCAGTGTTGCGTAACCTTGCTGAGTTGGTAAACCATAAATCATCGGAAGGCTTATGATAGGGAGGATGGGGTGTGTGTGTGTGTGGTTTTGGAGGGGGTCGGGGGGGGCTATGTTTTGTTCTCTGTTTGTTTAGATCATTTTGAGTACACTTTACTGTCTAAACCCTTGTTCTTCCCTCGTCCCTTGCTCAACTCCCCCTCCCCTCCATGTGCTCATGTAGTACAAACAGGAGTTAGGTCCTGCCATGTCCAATTTGGATGGCATCTGAGTGATGCGATGAAACTGACGTGGGATTGTAGTTTTCTAGATCTTTTCATACAGTTGTGTATCTAATAGCATAATGTGACTTCTGCCTTGGTGATGCACATGCAGTTTTTCAAAATTGGGCACTCTTAAGAGGCAAATTTTAGACCACCTGTGCTAGGATATAGTGGCACGGTTGTAACTGTTACTCTGAATATGCTCTTTCTTTGGTCCCCCACTGAAATTGTACAAATTATTACATTCTCTTATCGATGCTGATAGCCTGCTATTACTCAGTTTTAACAGATCATTGCTGAAAAGTGGCCAGTTACTGTTACAGATGGATGTGCATAGTACAGATGTATTCACAAATCAGAAACAGCGCTGGGTGTTGAGTGGGGCTATTGGATATAAACTTCAGGCAGAATGTTCGAAGGTGTTTTAAACCTTAAAAGATACAGGAGACGTGTTACTTGATAGAGGCAGGAATTCCATGTTTCTTTAGGCTACACTTTTGCTTCTTTTTGATAAATCTGTTACAGGTATAAATGGGTAGAGTTTTTTCTTTTTGTTTTAAATAATGTAACTGACTCTGTTGCTTTACAAAACATGACTGTGGATAGTTGATTTTCTTTCAAAGGCTGGAAAGCCTTTACCGTATTGAAAAGTTTTGAGAAAGGCAAAAAAAAAGGGGGAGGGGCACTGTCTTAGTCCGAATCTCTTGGAAAACTATCTTCCGGCTGTTTTAAGCCTAATCTGGACACCGTTCCTTCACAAAAGTGTTTATTAATTTGTAGATAATCCTATCAATCATTTTCCTACACTGTCCTCACCACCCTTATACTGGGAAAAAGACAGAGTAGGACTCTTCCCCCCCCCATCCACACCTGCATAAACTAGATTGTGGGAAAGTTCTGACACGGCAGGCTCAACTTGATATTGTTTGGTGAAAGGCTGGGCTGGCTTTGAGCAGCTTGTTTGTTTTTGTTGAAAGCAGGGCTGTGTTGCTGGAAATTAGCTTTGCTGTGAGGTTTGGGATTTATTTAAAATGCATTTTGTTTTGATAAGTTGTGTTCTCTCTCTCTCTCTTTCGGCTCTTTATTTGTCTCCCATCAGGGATGGGGGGGGCGTTAAGTAATGTACTCATTTGTAAAGTTGTCTGATATGACTGCAGACATTTGGAGTCAAGAAGTTATATGAAGAACTCTGTTTTTGTTAACCTTTCCAGTGCAGTTTCCTCTCTTGGAAAGTGGATCTTTACAGATAACACAGGTTTTTTGGGGGAGGGGGGTCAAGAAGGTACACTGAGTGAGCATCCATAGTCATTCATTATACTGTGCAGTGTTTAAAGGTAGGGCTTCTTTAATTGATTAGGTAAGATGCCCTCTTACCTTCCCTAAATTGGGGTGGGGGGAGAGAAATAAAGGCAAACAACAATAGCTGATAGCGTGTTCTAATTTTTAAGCTCTCTATCTTGCCCTTAAATCTGAAACATCATTGTTCAAATAACTGAGAACAAGGTAAACCAACAACATCAAAAAGGTCGGCTTCTGTGATTTCTCAAGGGCTTGTTATTTTGTACTTTCCAATTCTATTTGATGTCTTGACAAAACAAGATGACACAAGGGAGAATACATTAAATTTTGATATTTTTTTCGTCTAACCTGTACCAGTAGTGGCAGCTTAATTTCTCACACTTTTTAGTGAAGGCGGTATGGTGTGTGTGTGTTTTCCCACAATTACACTAATTGCCACGCCAGTTTGAAAAGGTTTGCTGGGCTTCTCCCATTTGCCTTGATTTTGCAAAGCATTAAAAAGAAAGAAAAAACATGTTTTGACCTTTAACATGCAGAGATCTTGCTGGTTGGAATGTGTCTTCATTAGAAGTAAATCAGTGAATAGCAAGATTGTCAAAGAAGCCACTGATGTTTTCTCATTACAGATCTGCACAACCAGTGCAAATTAGTTTTTAATGTACAAAGGAAGGTGGCTGTGATAGGTGTGAAATGCAGTGCACTTCAAGCAAATAAACTTTTACAAGTACTGCAAAGGCTGTAACTCTGAGCAAAGTGACAACCACTAAATGAATGTTTAGCTGAACAAGAATCTGAATACAGCTTGTCCTCTTCTGACACTCTTATGTCTGATTAAGACTTAACTAGTTCAGTAAGTTCACTATGTATATTTCAATTATGTATTAATATTCCATTAGCTGGAATGCTTCCTTGTTTACCCTATGCCCCCACCTAGCAATTATCCCCCCAAGAAACAGAAGAAAAGATAAAAACCCATATTTTTTAAAAAATAAAAGCAGCAAGTAAGCGAAGCCACAGGCTAAAAGTGCATGTTACTGTAGTGGTTGCTGATGCTGCGTTTTCAAAACCTACTACAGAAAAATATAGCCCGCTTAAAATTTGTCTGTTAGATTGCACCATTATTTAATACTGCTTATTAAATATGGCCTTTTATTGTAATTCCTTCTAAGTTTCTGCAAATATTTTAAAATCAGGTAAGGTGCTACAGATAAATTAGGGGTGGGGTTTTATGTTTACAGGTGTATCAGGTGTATAAAATTGTGTATCTGGGAAACAGGGATATTAAATGCATTGCTGTTGATCAATTTATTTATTTATTAGTTCAATTTATACCCCACCCTCCCCACCAGGGCATTTTAGAGAATGAGAAGCAAAGATGGGGGGGGAGTTCTTCATTGTGAAATCACTTATAAGAATGTGAAGGGAGTCTCTTTTATTCAGGTAGGGTAACAATTAGAAATGGTTTAATAGGCATCTCCCTTCCATTCATCTCTCTTACTATTAGGGTAGTTTTGCTGTGTCTGTTTCACTGTAGTGCTCATTTGTCATACATTAAAACAGAAGAGGGTTAATTTATGTAAACTTTATATTTGTATGCAAATTAAATGGGTATGTATTATAGCTTCAACAATTAGCTTGATACATAAGTAGGGTGCCTTGTACGCAGGAGAAGTGGCAGGTGGGATCAAGTTCCACGAAGGTCTTACGCTTTAAACAAATATTAAATCATCTTCGTTTTCTTCCTTTCTTTCCTGTCATTGGGGAAGAAAAGCTTTGCGTGGTAGGAAGCCTGAAATTATTTCCCAAGTCAGGAAAACCCATTATGTTCAATTGTGTATGTCTGTGGTCAAACTCCTACTCTTGGTGAAATGTAATAAACAAAATGATAAAAATAAAATACTAATTGAATTGTAAAGACCTCTCTCTCATCTTTTCTCCCTCCCTCCCTTTTTTTTAAATAGGAGGTTGTATTGTTGAGGAGAGAACAGTTATGCTAATGACTGACTACTTAGCTGATTTTACATTAATATAATAAACAGTACCTGTCGTTCTGTGCAGTGTTATGGGGGGGAGCCTAGCAAACTCTTGAAAGCAGAATCCCATTTTGCATAATGAAACGGAATCATGGTTTCCACATGAATGGCTCTAGCAGTGTGGGGTTTCTTTTCCTTTTTAAATTATTTTTGTTTTGAAGACTTGAAATATTGTGTCAGAAATGTTCTTCTATCCTGGGGGGGGCAAGGGGAAGGTACAGGTAATGTGATTTAGCACTTTCTAGGCAGTAAAAGTTAGACTGTAACCGAACACTTAGATCATGATGCTGAGTGCCTTATTCTTGCTTGTTAGGACAGTCCCAAAATTGCATATGCATTTGATCTTTATTTTTAAGACACTGATGCTATCCTTGATCAGTACATTACCTTTCTTGCCCAGTGGCTGTCCATATGTGGTCATTTTTCAATAATTTTGGAGCCATCCATTCCAATTTAATGAAGAAATCAAGATGCCATTTTAAAACTATTTCTTTACAAAAATATGTATTATATACCTCTAGATAGAGAAACAGCTAATAATAATAATAATATTCCTCAACTGTGGAGACTTTTAAAAATAAAAATGGCACTTTGCGAGTTAACAGGGTTATGCAAATTTAACTTCATGGAAAGCATTGATTTAGTATTCAGTCTGACTGAAAAGGCAAAAATTTAGATGCTTATTCATCTAAAATACATCTAACAAAGTAGGCTGTAGCACAAAAAAGCTGGTGCTAGAATTTTTTTTTTAAAAAGCTTGTTAGTCTTTAAGGTGCCACAAGACTCCTGTTTGTTTTTTCTGCAACAGACGAACAGGGCTTTCCCTCTGGAATTGTTATTCATTTCCTTACACTCCCTTTTGTCAGCTGCCTCTGTGTCAAATCAAACCATTCTGTATACAGAGTATGAGCTTGGGCCAAATGTATCTACAATAATTGAATCTTTTTTTTTTCCAAGCGGGAAGTGAGGTGGCCAAGTGTGGTAACACTTTTGGAACTCTTAAGGAACGGGCTGCTGTGCAACTGGAGAAATAAACATGGAACCAGTTGTTTGCATTTAAAGCCTTTCTTTTGCAGTTGGTAGTATCAGAATGTCAGCAGGTCTATACTAGTAGAATTCTAATAGCTAAGGAGCAGCTGTATTTTTTCCCCTTCACCTCCAGCTTTAAATGCAGCTGGTACCTACCACACCCTGTGAGTATCTGTCAACAGGGCTGCATGCAGTTTATTAAACAAACCGAACATACAGCCTTATTAAAATTTAAAATAGGCTATTGAGTTAAGTTTTTTTTTATTTTCTTTTACAAGCCTGTTTGGAAAGTTAGCACTCTGAAAATCCATTTGTCTGTATTCTAGCTCGACTTTCAGCTCCTTGAAGTCAGTAAGCCCAAACCTACAGTATTCATTCCTAAGAAAGAAAAAAGAAATGAATGGATTAGGGTTTTGGCTTGTTGACTTTGATGATTAATAAAATTCATGAAATAGGTGCAGTTCAGTACAAGTCACAATTAGTTTATTCCAAGCATTCTTAGTAAAGATGCATTCTGTGAAATGTTTTGTGGGTTGCAGCTTCTAAAGGGTTAAAAATATTTTCAATTCTGAGGTTTATTTCTCCTTTTAAAATAGAACACATTTAAAGGGTTTGTTTTATTAAAACACACACATACAAATATACACCAGTATTTGTTTTTTGTGAAAAGTATCTCACATTTTTACCCATCCAGGACTGAAGCCTCGTCCTGCTAAGGATCAAGAGCAGACAGAGGGGTCTTATTTCATTCTGATGTAATGTGTTGTATACTGCCTGGTATCTGAAATAAGCACAGTTTTGACAGAATACACTCAAATGGGGAGCCATAAATATTAGAGACTGTAGTTAAGAACTTACATGACTGTTTTAAATACTATTGATTTAAACCACTGGCTAGTTTTTATGAATCAAAGTGTAATTCCCAAGCTTTGGCTGTATTTCTCAGTGCTAGAGCACTCTCTCTAGTGTGCCTTTAGCAGCTTTCCAGACATTCAACACAGGATTAAATGATAGTAGTTACAATGATCAATAGGTTAAGACCGGTACAATCACTCTTGCCGCTAATGACCTCTGTAGTAATGGGTAATAAAGTGTGGGCTATAATAGCCTCTCACTGCTGCTGCATGCCCTTTGAATCCTAGTATTACTAGGGACTAGTTACATGAAGGAGTTGGACATTGGAAATTAAGAGAGTGGCTATATAGACCATAATTCTTAATCTGCAGTGTGTGTGCACACACATACACACCTCACAGTAGTTTCTGGTCCATTTGAGTGTGTTTGTTTAAAGCCTTAAGTACATTATCATCTTGAGTTCCTTCAATAGGTTCAGTGCTAAATCTCTTATCTGTTGCAACTTTGCAGTAAGGACATATCGCTGTTGGACATTCTATATGCTAACTTGTTAGCTGAAACCACATTTTTACAGTCAAGAAGAGCTAGTTGTGCCAAGCTGCCTTCCAGTAAAGAATATGGATTAATTCATGCCACCATGAGGGATTTCTGTCACCTTTCCCTGTTGAGCTAAATTTTGTCCTTGGTCAATTATGTGAAATTCTGATGATTTTGATGATGATATGTAGGAGTTATATAGCTCTACAGAGTTTTCGAAGTCCTTCCCATAATCCCTGCTGCAGACCTCTAAGATAAACCAATTTTGCCATCCCCATCTCTAAATGTCTCTTATCTTGAAAACCCTTCGGGGTTGCCATAAATCAGCTGTGACTTGAGGGCACTTTCCACCACATATTGCAGACGTATAAAGAAAGGGGGGCTTAGAGGATGCAGATTGTGATATGTAAACAAGAAAAACACTTCCTAAAATCTCACCTTTGCCATGAACTTGCTGGGTGGACTTAGGCAGGCCAGTATTGGTTGGACCATTGAGCCAATTGTAGACCATGGATGTACATTCTATCGCTGTCCTATTGAGCTTCAAAAGCACTGTTCTTCTGCTGTCTGTGTAGGGTTGCCAGCTCCAGTTGGAAAAACCTGGAGATTTTGGAGGTGAAGGCTGAGGAGGATGGGGTTTGGGAAGAGAAGGGACTTCAGTGGGATATAATGCCATAGAGTCCTCCTTCCAAAGTGGCCATTTTTTTCCAACTGAACTGATCTCTGTCACCTGGAGATCAGTTGTAATAGCAGGAAATCTCCAACCACCACCTGGAGGCTGACAACCCTACGTCTGTGTTACAAAGCCAAAATATGCATGAAGGGCACTAACATGATTATTCTGACTTTTTAACTGCCTCCCCACCAAAAACAAATGGGAAGTGTGGAAATTCATTATGTGGAGTGGTAGACTGTGGGAAGAGGGTAAAGTGGCTGCTGAGCCTTTTCCCTTCATGTCCTTGGTCCATTCAAAACTCTTCCATTCCCTGCTGGGAACTGTTCTCTCTGCAGAGAAAAGTTATATAGACAAATTTGTCTCTCTTACGTTGCAGGTGGAAAGCAGCTAAAAGGGTGGGGGATGACTGCAATTGCCAAGTGGCAAGTCAAGTGGCATCTCTATTGCTCACCCATACACACATATGATATGGTGCTTTTAACCATATGGGGCGAGGTAGGGAGCAATCTGAAGCAGGTCTCCTCAGAATTAAGTCCCAGTTCAGTCAGTGGGGCTTCCTACCAGGAAAATATCCTCAGGATTCTGACCTGTGAAAGACTATTGCTGTTACCACCTCTGTACCAATCATAGGGGAGGGACTTTGCAGTTTTAAGCACTACAGCCTGGTTCTTAGTTGTCTGAATCCACTACGTATGGTATTAGAAGGAAATATTGTAATTTCTCTCATATATATATATTAGGAATAAGGCCCGTTGTGGAAATAAATACAACGGGCTGTAGAAAGAGGCTCTGGGAGAGTGCTCCGTCTTTGGGCACTCAGTGACAATTTGCTGTGGCAATCTCAGCAGGGTATAATGACAGAGTCCACCGTTTTCTCCAGAGGAACTGATCTTTGCTACCTGAAGAGCAGTAGTAATTTTGAGCAGTAGTCTCCAGCCCACCCCCAAGATTGGTAACAGTGGTTCCCCAGGAGGGAGTGGCTGGTTTGGAGGGTGGAGTCTATGGCATTGTACCTGTCTGAGGTCCCACCCCTCCTCAACACTCACCCTCTCCAGGTTCGACCCCTCAAATCTCCAAGAATTTCCCAACCTGGAGTTGACAACCTTATCTCCCTCCCAGCCAACCATCAACCTACCTTTAGTTTTCCATCTCCTCCCCCCTCCCTCCTAGAGAGGAGTTGTAATTTTGAGTGATCTCCAGCCCCCACCTGGAGATTGGCAACAATGGTTCCCCATCAGGGAATGGCTGGATTGGAGGGTGGAGTCTATGGCATCGTACCTGTCTGAGGTGCCACCCTTCCTCAAACCTCACCCTCTCCAGGCTCCATTCCTCAAATCTCCAGGAATTGCCCACCTGGAGTTGGCAACCCGATCAGGACTGGGCCCAATGATTTTTCTCCCTAAGGCCAACATAGGTATGGAAAGGGCCATGCCAACTCTGATTAGGGAGATACCTGGAGATTTGGGGGGTGGATCCTGTGGAGGGCAGCATTTGGGTTGTGTGTGGAAGGACTCAGCAGGGTATAATGCCATAGAGTCTACCCTCCACAGCAACCATTTTCTCCCGGGGAACTGATCTCTGTCATCTGGAGGTCAATTGTAACAGTGGGAGATCTCCAGGTTCTAATCCCTTTTGCTCTCTGCACTGTCTCCTCTGCCTGGTTTCAGGGTGTTTCTATCATAGGGGGAGTGTTAAAAATGTGATCCTCCCACTGCAGTGGTATATTCTGTTCAACCATGCCAAGTCCCTTCTTCATGTGCGATCCAACCATTAAATTACAGCTAATACATTACTGCTCTAATTCTTGCCGTGACAAAAAGTTGTTCATGAAACAGTGACACAACCAGAGTTCCAGGGAAGTAAACCTGGATCAGTAATCCTAGCATACTTCAAATGACCATCAGAGATTGAAGATACTTACAGAAGCATAATCCCAGTGTACTTCATTAATTTAACACTTCTAGATTCTGGGACAGATGCAAATATTGTTGCTATAATATTGTGGTTTTACAAATCTTGAGATTTGAGATGGGGGTGGGGGGTGGGGAGTATCTTGCTTCCCTGCTCCAAATTATTTGGGTTATTCTGACATGTAGCAGAAATGCAAATTCTGAATGACAATGATGCTGGGAAACTCTTGGTCTGGGTTTCTAGTGTTATGTAAATGAAGTGTCAAAAGGGAGTAACAGTTTCTCTTGGCTCTTGCAAACAAATGCCTTCAGTGTGGTCTCTGACACATGAACGTAAATGCACACAACAATGTTTGAAGGTGTTCACTGTATGTGAATCTGACCTTCAGGAACCATTTTTAGTTCATCAAAATTAGTGGTGCTGAGAAATCAGGACATTGGTGCATAATGACTGTGAAATTAGGAATGAGAATTTGCTATGCAAATGACAGGACAAATCATGTGAAAAAGTCAAGATAAACTGCATATTAAGACATTAGGTTACATAAAGTTAATACTGCATCTCTTTCTTGCTTACCACTCTCCTGAAATATTTTTTTTAAAAATCCTTTTATCTCCTGATCAGCTATTGTCTGCTGATTTTTAAAAACGTGATGCATTAAAATGTGCAAAACATGTTATTACCTTTTATTGTAATACATGAGATGACAGCAGATCCTTTTTAACAAAAGTATATCCTTTACTGCTTTTAGTTTTCTGCTGTCACCCATTTGAGCTGAAACTAAAGAAAAGTAAGATTCTTAAATATTACTATTCAAGTCATATGAGTTTTCTATCCCCCCCCCATCTATTGTAAGCCTTCCCTCTTTCTCTCTCATTTTCTGGTGGGGTTTCTAGCAAAATAGTCTTGTTGCATTACCGGAACTGACAAAATGGTTCTCATGTAGTCTGCAAATTAAACACAAGTGCAGTGATTATTTTGAATAGCTAAATTACATTCTAGAAAGCTTGCAGAATTCAAAGCATTGTCATTAGGTATCCGCTTGAATACAATTTGTGTAACCTTGGCCAAGACAGCCTGTCATTTTAATGTCAGTGTTTTATCTGAACAAGACATCATCTTTTCAGATACAGTGTACAGGTTCCTTGCAAAGATGCCCGTGCAGAAACGTGTTAACAGTTGCAAATATGAAATGCTATCAAGTTCATCACTGTAGCTGTTTGTCACTGAAATGTCATGGAAAGCGGCTTTTAATGGTATCTCACATAATACGAAAGAATTGAAGCCATCTGTATGCTAGGTGAATCTGGAATGGCAGCAACATCGTCGCAGGGACTCCGCTGCTAAAAATTGCTTGGGAGCAAGGTGCGGGTTTTCGATACCGCCGTGATTGTGTGTTCATTTGTTTCAAATCATTAAGTTCAGCCTCCCCAATGATTGCTTTGGAAGGGCTTTACTTATTAATTAACATAAAATTTGTTAGAATTGATGGTTGCCTCTAAAGGCACACAAATTGATGGTTCAATTTTCTCTGAAATTGTTTCTATTGCAAAATCTGAGTGTGTGGGGGAGAGAAATGAAATGTGCTTAGAAGGTTGACATCAGAGTCCTTTTAACTAAATGAGAGACCACTTTTAAAGTCCAACCAAAGGTGAAGAAGGCACTGCAAGACAAAGGGGAAACGCTTGAGTATCTCTGAAATGAACCGGCTGTATTGTCTTGAATGCACAAAGGGGAAAAGGATATTAATAACTGTGTTTGAAGGAAGCCGTGCTTTGAGAGGCTTGCTATTTACACTCTGTTGATGCTTTAGGTTCCAGTGTCAGTGGCTATGATGACACCTCAAGTTATCACTCCCCAGCAAATGCAGCAGATCCTCCAGCAGCAAGTCCTAACTCCACAGCAACTTCAGGTCCTGCTCCAGCAGCAGCAGGCACTCATGCTTCAGCAGGTAACTTGTTTCTTCCGCAGTGTGGTAGCTGTAAGAGGACTGCCAATTCAGACACTGTGCTTTTCCTCCAAAGAATACGAAATAGCCAGACATTCTCCTGTACGGAGTTGGGAGGCCACGCTCTGTCCATACTGCTGCCTCCTCAGGTGCAACTTCTCAAATCGTTCTCTTTCACATTCTAAAAAGTATGAGGGGGAACCCCAGATTCCAGTCTTCTGAGGCCTTTGTGCCAGGTAGAATGAGAATGGGCCTTCAAAATAACTAGAATACCTTTTGTAGAGCTCAAAAAAGAGATTTTGCTATGCATTTGAAAAATCCAGAGGTGCTTTCTCCTGCATCTACCAGGAATAGCTGTTCTGCTGTAACTAGCTGGAATAAACAAAAGAGCAAAAGTGTTCTTTTTTTTCGATCTCATAGAACATCTGAGGAAGCACTATAACAAAAAAGAACTAGTAGGGCCTGTGCTGCATATATTAATTACTGTTTAATATATGTATAGCCCTTAGAAGACAAGGCAACGTACATGAGGTAGCTAAGCAGCCTGGTCTCAGGTTTGCTTAACCTCAGCAAGGTCACTGCATCCTGGGCCTTTAGACCATGCCCTAGTGCTTCCCTAGAGTAATTTTGCTGTGCCTTCAGTGATATTGCCATCTGTTCACTTTTATTCTCCAGGCGTGCTATGGTCACCCTTTAGTAGAGCCATCTTTAACTTTTTTAGGACATTACTTCTAGTCTTGACTTGCAAGGGCTTGCAGGTATCTGGGGGCAACCAAAGCTATTCTTTCTTGGTGTAGTTTTCAAGAAGCCAAAGATAAACTGTGCACAAGCCCTCAGAGGTCAGTAAAACCATATGTTAGGGGTGTTTTTTTTAAAAAAACAAAAAACAAACACCTTGTGATACATTCTGTGGGTTGCTACCTGCCTTTGCCAGGTACGCTGTGAATTATTCTCAAAGCCATTTTTTGTGTGGTTTCCATATCCTGATGAGTTGCACAGGGTTAATTTATTAATGGTGCAGCAATGCTGAAGTCCACCGCAAGCCAATTGAGAGTGCTGGGCTTTTCACTTGTTTGCTCATTCATTAAATGGAATCCTTGAACTCGCTATCTGTCTAGAGAGACTGGGGAAGTGGTGGGGGGCGGTCAGTGCCTGTAGCAAACAACAGTTAGTATAGTACAATGCAATGCTGTTTTAGAACGCATGTATATGTTTCAAATACAGATTCACCAGGCTCTCTAGCAAGGGCATTTTAGCTTTGTTGTTCCAATCAAAGGTCATTCCTTGCCTTATTTTAATTAGTTTGTGTAGAAAACGGTATGTTTTTCATCAGTTCATTTTTTAGATGACTTTTCAAACGATAATGCCAAGAATAGTCAGTGTGCACTGAATTTATTGTCGAGTTTCAAACTAAAGGTCAGACCATTACAGATAAAAGGATGCTATTTTTCAAATCACAGTTTGTGTATTACACCAAAAAGGGGACCCTGAATTGGAGATTGCACTTTGTTTCACTTAAGTCTCTCTCACTTTCTTTTTTTCCCTTTCTTTGTAGCAGCAGCTTCAAGAATTCTACAAGAAACAACAGGAGCAGTTGCAGCTTCAACTTCTACAGCAACAACATGCTGGAAAACAACCTAAAGAGGTATGGGTAGTGCCCCCCCCAAACCACGTTACATTTAAACTACAGGTCCTGAAGGAAAATATAGTGATTGCAAAACTGTCATTCATTTTATAAATGGTTGAATGACTGAATTGAATGGCTGAGCTGAATGTATCAGATCCTGGCTGTTAGATTTAGACATCAGGGCTGTTTTTCTCCTTAGTTTTTCCCCCTCCTGTATAATGTTATGACACTGCACTATACCTATGACATTTACTGTAACTATTCTACTGTCCAAGAACTTTTTTGCTTTTTTTAAAAAAAATGGCATAATGTTAAATGCAGGTTAGATATTTAACATAGTGTTGAGGTCGTATGCATATTTGCCCCAAACTATTTTCATGTGTCTCTTTCTCTAACCAGATGGGATACTGCATGCACAAGTTGGTTGCATTTCTCCAGTGCGGTCCTACAGCAGAGTCTGCGCACATGTTGTCTTGTCAGTTTTTCAGAAGGGGCTGGTGGTAGTGGCTGGAATTAGTCCTTCTTCTCTTTGATGTCAAATGGGTGGATGGCCTGTCACCTTTCTGTAAGTGAAAGGGCCAAACTAGACAAGACAGGTGTGAGTTGCCTGCCAGGAATGCCGTTAAATTGTGCCATGGGGGCCTAGTTCTAGTCAGAACTTGTGTGAAGGAGGAAGGGATCCTGCCTTCTCCCCCATGCTGTATAATGTGCCTGCACATACTCCTTCCAGCACCATTTTGGGTCAGGAAAAATAGCACAGGGAGCAAGGCAGGATCCCCTCCTCATGCCACACCACTGTGGTCCTGATCAGAACTGAGCCCCCTCAGTGCAGTTTAAAGGCGTTTCTGCCCTGACCTGGATAGCCCAGGCAAGACCAATCTCATCAGATATCAGAAACTAAGCAGGGCCAACCCTGGCAAGTACTTGGATAGGAGACCTCCAAGTAATACCAGGACTGGGATATAAAGTCAGGCTATAGTAAGCCACCTCTCTGAAACATCCAAGCCCTATTAGGGGACACCAGAAGTCAGCTATGACTTCCAGGCACACACACACGCGAACACACACACACAAGGAGTTTCTAACAGGGAACTCCTTAAAGTAGCAGTGCTAACCCAGAGATGCCACTGGGTGCAATCAGGAGCAGGACAGGTACTTTTACATGAGACATTTTTCTTAGGTGGTAATTATCTCAGAATAGTTTTGGAAACTTCAAATTAGCTAGGAATGATGGTACTAATGTATTCTACTTGCCTTAACCTCACTTGCTTTAGACTGTCTGAATTTGATTGTCAGGATCCAAAAAAGAAAAAAAAAATCCATCTCCCCATACTGACAGAAGTCAGGGCTTGGCTTTGGGCACTTTGATGAAGCATGGGGAAAGGAAATGCAATTAATTTGTACTTGCAATTTCTTTTTCCCCACACAAAAAAGAAAAACTTGTTTACACTGTCCAGTGAAATGTCAGATGTGAAGCAGCCATGAAATTTATATAAATAATTGGTAAAGATGGATGAATCTCTGAAGTCCTGTTAAGTCAGAAGAATTTAAGCACTGCTCATTTTCTCTGTATCTATGGCTACCTCTAGAACTGTGGTTTCAAACTATGTTCCAGGGGATCTAGTGTTTCCCTGGACGCTTACTGGGGGCTTCTCAGAGTCCACAAAGGTGAAGGAAGATTCCAGAAAGACATTTTGTAAACTATTACTGATCGTCTCATGGGGCAATGCATTCTAGGATTTACTTGCACTTCAGGCAAGTCAGCAGAAACAAGGTGCCTCCACTACAAAAGCTCTTGTTGCTTTAACTTCACCTCTTCTGGAGGCACAGGGCCAAACTAAATTTGATGGCATCCACAAGTCTGACCTGTGGATGCAGTCACTATTTCAGAGCTGAACTCGAAACATTTGAAAATGTAGTGAGGGCCTGATCCTCGTGTGTCCCCCTCAGCACCCATTCAGGTGCTGAAGTGACACTTGAAAAGGGGCTGGGGGAAACAGAATTGCCTGGTCCCGCTGTGCTATGGTCTTGATCAGGATCAGGCCCTTGTGACATCTTTAAACAGCCTGACTTCAACTCTAAAATGGTGGCGAAATCCACCATTGACTTTGGCCCAGAGAGAGCTGGGCTTGCAAAGAAGATCTTTTATCTGAACAGTGGAACCCACAAAACAGTATCCAGTTCTGAAAGCCATGAAAATGACAAAGTTTAAAGAATATGCTCTTAATTAGCAAAATCCAAGTTGGAAAGTATTGGCTGAAAGTTGGAAAGTATTGACTGAAAGTTGGTTATTTTGCTCTTTTGTAGTGATAGCACCACTTGGAAAGTTGTGGGGAAGTTGTTCTATCCTAAAAAAGCATTCTTGAAACTTTTTGAGCGTTCTTTTCCACATGCCTTCCACAAAAAATGTTTTTTGTACATCCTGCTGTACCTTATTAATTTTGTGTGGCATTGCCTTACAATTTAAAAACCACAGATGTGTTCCTAGAAAAGAGACGGTAGATTGTAGGAAAATCCTGTAGTTGTGAAGAGCTCCTTTCCATGGCTTATGATTGCTGTTTCCCATTGTTGCAAAATGCTTTATGATGTCCTTCTGTTATGGCCCTAACACAAAATGGCTCTGTGTCGATGCAGTGGTTGCGCTGCACTTAAGCATGTGTGCCAAAATTGGCCCAACTAGTTTCTTTGCCACCAACATCTCTTCCCCTCACCCCACTCTCTTTTATTGTACAAACCCCAAGTCTGTACAATAAAAGGGTCAGCATAGCGTAATAGTTAAGAGTAGTGGACTCTAAACTGGAGAACTGGGTTGATTCCCTGCTCCACCACATGAAGCCTGCTGAGTGACCTTGGGCCAGTCACAGTTCTCTCAGAACTCTGTCAGCCCCACCCACCTCACAAGGTGCATTTTCTGAGAAGAGAAACAGAAAGGTGATTGTAAGCTGCTTTGAGACTGTAGGGAAGAGAAAAGCGGGGTATAAAAACCAACTCCCCTTCTTTTTTAAATACAATGTGGATTTTTATTGCAGAGTTCTGAAAATTGGGGGGGGGAGATAATGGGAAACGCTGACACAAACCTTAACTATAGCCCGCTAACAGGCGCCACTATAATAAAAAAGGGAACAGATTAAAAAATGTCTAAAATGTAAATCTAAAGGACTAACAGTAATTAAAATGGAAATGGCACAGGGAGGGAAAGGCATGTAATTGTGAGATATCACTGAGCAGAATGCTCTCAGCTTTGTTTTGCTGGCTGTTTTTCTAATTCAGTAGGGCTTACTCATCAGTGGCAGTTCAATGCGCGTTAATGACTCTGGGATGCAGGCATCACTCTGGACAAAGAAATGATTATTGTGCGGTCAAAAGAAGTTCAAAGACAAGAAGGGAATTTCAGTTTTTTCCCCCCTTAGAGATCCACATTCAAGAGCATATAAATTAAGCCAAATGTTAAAAACCACAGTCTGAAAGCTGACTTCAAAGTCACAACTCTCTAATTAATGAACTGCGAGCTTCAGTTTGGACAAGTCGGTGGTTTGATGCGCCCATAAATCAACATGACAGGTCTGTTTCACAGTCTCAGACAGTGCTTGTCATTGAGTCGCATCAGATGTAAACACCGCAGAAAAAAAGAGAGGGAATATGAAGGAGGTGCAATTGATCAACAGAATTGGTAAAAACCCACTTTTGAAGCGCATTATGCATGATCACAGGAAATGGCTATAGCCTCAAGAGGCTTTCTCCTTCTGCTGTTGCTTTTTTGAATCAGATTTCTAACAACCTTCAAAAGGGAGAATAAGAATTATGGAGCTTCTCCCCTGTGGCTGCCAGGCAATAACCCCCTGTTGTTATTTTGTGCTTCTTTCTTTTCAAAGGCATCAAATTTTAGTTTTTTAAAGATCTTTAACTCTATATTTGAAGACAAACAATAAAGGGCTGCCACTGTCATTCTTATCAGTTACCAGGGATTGTATTTTTTTTCTTTCTGTTGCCACTTCTTATTAACCTCTTATTTGGTCTATTAGACATAGTTTTGAATGCAAGCCTGCATGCTGGGAGAACATGAAAGTTCAGATGAGCTCAGAGGGCAGATAAAGAAATTTGAAGGGGAAAGTTACACAGCAGAATGAACGATAAAAGTTAACTCTTCTAAATTGCTGTTGTCAGACAGGAGAGCGTGTCTGACACAAAGATGATGGCTCAGAATGGGGAAAAATACTTTTGCCTTTTTAAAAAAATGGCAAGAAGGGAACTTGGACAATGTGATGGCATTTCAATATCTTACACAACTGATTTACTGTGGTCTGAACTTCTGATGTCGCAGTATCCAGAATTACAATATGAACAGACTCCTTAAGATGTGGATTATAACATGATAGATGTAAAAGAGTTCTAGGGGCAGGACCCTTTTGCTTTTTTACTGGATTGACTTTTTTAAAAAATTAACCAGATGGTTTTAATAGAGGCCTGAGAGGTGGCATTATTAAATTGGTATTCAGCTGGTGGTCTGCCTGTGTCTTTGCATGTGTATTTATATACCATGAATGCAGGTGTGCATGCGCTCAATGAGATCATCATATGCTGCTTTGTTATGTAGACCGATGATGGTTTTAACAAGGTGTGAACTTACCATTTGAACAGTTGGCATGCCTGTATTAATTCACTAACACCTCCCCCCCATTATTAGCAGTTGACGGTGTTGTCCCATTATCTGAAAACCGAACAAAAGCAAGCAAGATAGCTTTGAGCTGTAAACAGCACACCATACATGGTATTTTTAAAAAAGTCTACTTTCCTGTGAGTTAGATGAAGAGGAATTTTATAGTGGGGTGGAGGGCATGTTTATAGTAAATGCCTGTTGAAGCCAGATTTTGGATCTATAACTTAAAAGCCACTGTGTGCTGTTTGTGGTTTTTTAAAAAAAAATTACCAAAAAATTTCGGCCTCTGAGAAACAAAAGGAGTTTATTGAAACAGATATGGGAATGAAATGATGGAAGAAATTCTAAGCAGAGATAGATTTTTCTTTGTAAAGGGAACCTTTTTTTTTGCATTCAAAGTCGAGCTAAGTAGATTGTTTTGTTTAAAAGGCAGTTTGTCCTCTAGTAGTTATGACAATTTATGTTAGGCAGTAGGGAGTAACCCAAGAAAGGAAAACAGACCTTTGACAGCAGCTTTAGGGAGGGGATCAAAAATGCAAGTTTTATCAGGATATTTCAGCATTTTAACAACTGACTACTGACCTGACAACAGGACTGCACCGAGACCTTTTTTGTATGCATTCAATTGTGAGAAGTAAACAAACTGCCTTGTATCCTGTGTTTGGTAACTGGGTGGGGAGCACAGTTTGGCAACGTGCATTGCTTTTAAGTTCTTTCTTGGACAATGGGCTTGTATACTTTTTTATCCTGGCTTTTTAAACGGAGAAAGAGCTTTCATGAGCTTTTTCCTGGAGGATAGCTGTGAAGACAACAGAACAGGCATCAGTCAACTTATATAAATAAAGCTAGTTTTAAAATATTAACTTGGAGTAAAGTGGCAAGTCACTGACATGTCTAAAGCAAGGAGTGTTCTTGTACTAAATCATTCCTTTTACAGTATGAATTTTTCACTAGGATTAGTATCTGAGATGCTGGATGAATTATCAAACACTGGTTTAAGTATCCTGGTGATTTATATTAATCTTATAATTTGAGAAAAAAACTAAAAACAATTGGATCATTTCGGTATGCTGGTTAAAAACAGAACTGCCTCTCCCTTGACTTTTCAGCTTATTTACATGTTTGTTTTTTTTCTCACTGTATATTTTGGTTTTTCAGACAGAAAATCAATTAACTTTCCCAGTGGGTACAGTAATAAGGTCTGAAATTGGTTGCTAATATGATATTGGTGGGAGGCTTTATTTTCCAGTTCCAGAAGAATAAAACCTCTTTGGCATTATAACAACAGGAAAAAAATGCTGACCATTTGGAGCTATTCCTTTTCACATGAAGGTGCTCCAACTTTGAATGCTGAATTCTTCAAGTTTACATCAATCCAAGTAAATTCTGATGATTAAATACATCCTTAAGTAATAGATTACATGTACATAATTAGAAGTTGTAACTGCTGACAGGAAGCACGATAACAGTAAAGTTATATCAGTAATAGTGTCAGCTGTCCAACCATGTGGGGCACCCTTACCACATTAATGAAGACCCCAACTTTTTGCCACATGTGTGTGGCAGGAAAATATGATACCGTGTTTGTAATGATACTGATGAACATGGTATGAAAACCCTCATCAGCTGGATGTCACTATTGGTTTAATGAGCACTCTAAAGAGTAGCAGAAATGACTTGAAACACATTTTTCACCATCCCGGGGAAGAAAAAAACAAACCACAAGTTCATAATTCAGGGAATGTATTTTGAAGCCGCTTCTGTCATACTTTAGAATGTTCTTTCTTCACTTCTCCTTGGCCAAGAACAAAGAAAAGCAAACAAAAAACTGGGATCTTCATGGCAGCATTGGCCAGGGCTGTGGAGGAAGAGAATGTGAGCATATGAAATGATGGCTTTTCTCTCCTCTCCCTTGCCCCACATATTGTCATAGGAATTTCCACTTTTGCATTGTTGTGCTTGGACAGGGTAGCAGGTGGCAGTAGAAACACTGCAGAGTAGGGGTGTGCATTTGGTTTACCTGAACCAGAAAAATACCACCAAAATACATTACTGGTATTTTGGGGGTATTTTAAAGCCAAACGCAGATCAGAGATCTGTATTCAGCTACCGATATAGATGACCCCAAAAAAAGCTGATTATTTTTGGCTTTTATTTGGGTGTGTTCAGCTATACCAAGAAGGCATTTAAAGAGACCTCCTCTAAGCCCTGCCACGGTGGCACTCGGCACCACTCAGGTCACTTGCTGAGTCGCACCACCATACTTGGAGAAGGCAATAGGAATTTAAAGAGGCAGAGGTCTCTTTAAATGCCTACTCCTCCAAGCCTGCTGCTATGGTAGCGGCAGCATAACTTAGGTAGTTGTGCCTTCTGAGTTCACTTGCTGAGTCTTTCCTCTAGGCTTGTAGAAGGCAATAGTGCTTCTTTTTCAAGCACTGTCACCACTGTGGCAGCATGACTCAGCGAGTGATGGATTCTCCATTATACCCGATGGGGACCAATGATTCCCATAAGGTATAATGGAGCTGAAAAATTTCAGGTTTTCTGAAAAATTCCCAAAGCCATAGCAATATTGGGATTTGGGAATATTGGAAAATACCAGTATTCTTTGGGTTCAATATACCTGAACCTGGAAAATACCTTTTTTTTTTTTTTTTTTTGCACACCCCTACTGCAGAGCCCAAGTACCCTTGCCTTTGCCACCACATTTCCACGAACACAAAACTTCCTTCTATGGAAGCTACCAAAAAAAATTCCCCAGCTTCTCACCATGAAAGATTTCTTGGGGTGCCTGATACCATTAGATGCTTGCCACTTCTCTTCATTATTTAATGGCACAGGGCAAAGGTTATTGCCCTTCACTTGTCACCTGGTTTTCAATCCAGATTCCCCCACACCCTTCTTGTAAATGGAAATATGTTATGTACACTGACATTTCCTTCCCCCTTCTATCTATTATTTCGGGGGGGGTTTAAAGAAACAGAACTGCATTCTTCAGGGATGCCCATTTGTTTTGTCACAGTGTGTAGAGGAGATGTTCTTTGTAAATCATACCCAGCATGGGATGGTAAAAATCACAAATTGCTGTCTGAGAGGCAGCAGAACCATTGCTTCTCTTGTGTATGTATTTTTCCTTCCAAATTGCTAGGCCTACGCAGATTCTTGTCTTCCTTAGATGAGTGGAAATATATTTGTTTTTTACACGTACCTTATATTTGGGAGAGGGCCTGTTTATAAAAATCAAATGCAGAAGTTTTTTCTTTCTTTCTCATCCTGTTCCCCTCCTCCCTTTCCTCTCCAAATTCTGATGTCATAATAGGTCCTACATTTCCATCTGCCAAGGGTTAATTTGCTTTCTTCAAATGTTAGCCACAAAAGCATTTCAGACCTCCACCTTGTTGTGATTCCTAACAGATTAGGGATATTAGATAATTTCCTTCTATTTATTTTACAACTGTGCTGTATTATCTTTCTATCATTTAGATGATTACTAAGGAAATCTGCATTAACTTTTTTTTTGCTAGCTTAAGGGATTGCTAAACATGGCCATGATATATTGATGTTCTGCACAACCAAAGTTTTCTTCCTGTCATCGTACAATAAATAAAGAGATATTTATCAAAACTGCAAAGGTTTTTTTCCCCTCGGTTTTAAAGAACAAAGCAAATAAAAGACACAATGAGCAGAACCTTAGAGGCTTCCTTAAGTGAGACCAAATTAAGGACTCCGAAGCCTCGAGTACTGTACATATTAAACACTCGCATTCAAGTAAGATGTTGTTTGCTAAATTATGAATGTGTGTAATTAAAATCTAGTGGCTGTTTCTATGAAAGATTTACAATGTTATTTCATCGTTTGTCATGGCTAATTAACAATATTAGATGAAGTTTTTCTTCTTCAAAGGTCTGACTTTTTTCTCATTTATTTATGTCAGAAATGATAAACAGAGTAGTTAAAAGCTTCTCGGGGTATGGCAGTGAGAAAAGCAACATGTTCTTTTACACCTCAGAGGTTCAAGGTTCAAGTCCCAGTGGACTAAGGCAACTTAGTCTTCTTCTAAGGGCAAATAATTAATTTCTCCCCCCCCCCAAGTGCTGTGGTGGTAAAAAAAGTAGAATAATACAGCAGAAAGAACTGTGGGTTGATTGATCGTATGACAGAGTGCTACTATGAAAATGCAATAAATTAACCAATTGGAGCCTCAGTTGTTGAGACTAATAAATAAATAGAACGTAACCTAGGATTATTTTTCATTCCAGGTGAGTGTATGTCATATAATCGGTAGGATCCTGGCACGTTTTCAGCTAGCAGAAAAAGGAACAACATGTCCCCTTTAACCACCTTGTGGAGTAGGTTAGGCTGAGAATGTGTGACTGGCTTAAGGTCATTCAGTGAGCTTCTATGGCAGAGAACATAAGAGAAGCCAATGCTGGATTGGGCCAATGGCCCATCTAGTCCAACAGTCTGTCACACAGTGGCCAAAAATACCAGGTGCCATCAGGAGGTCCACTGGAGGGTCTCCCAAATCCTAGTCTGATACTGTAAACATGCAATACTGGTTTAGGATCCCATAGGAATGTGTATTTGATATGACTAGTGTCCTGTTTAAATTAAGCCTTGTCCATCAAGACAAAAAAAAAAGGATTTTGCAGGAAAGATCCAGGAGCTATAGTGGAAAGAACTTGACATCCTCCTCCTAGAATTTATTCAAGACCCAAAGCTATCAGATGGCATGCCTACTGGGATTTTAAAACAGTAACACCTACATCCTATCACATGCTGCTTTTCAAACTCTCCCCTATTTCAAAATGCAGTCGTCATGCAGTATAGGGGGTACTGCCATTTGGTACTTTCCATCTGATTATAACTCCATGCAGAATAGCAGAACACCAGCATTATCACTGTAGAATAGGGATTAGGGAAGTATACTCATCAAATAGTAATATGTTAGAACAAATCATGAGCCAGTGGGCAATGACTAATCTGTTATGTATTAGTTTGTGCAGTAAATATAAATAGCATACTACTTAAATGAGGCTGGCAAATTCCAAACTGCAGTTGCTGGATGTATTGTATCTGCCTTGCTGTTTGGAATTAATGTGCTAATATATTGACATCTTGAGCAGCCCTTGATATTTTTGTTATTTATTTGGTTTATCAGCCACCTTTCCCTGCAAGCAGGGCTCAGGTTGGCTTACATCAAAGGTAAATACAATATAATTGGATTAAAACAGCATTAAAATATTTTAAAAATTACAACTATTCTGGAAGATTTTCTCCTGGATTTCTCAGGAGTTATAAGGTCAGTGGGATTCTTCTGGGGTCAGCTCTCTACCATTTGTAGTTGACCTGGCGCTTCTTAAGGGGAAGGTAATATTGAAGGATAGTTGTTCTCCACTAGAATTATTCTATAGTATTCCTCAGGGATCAGTCTCATCCCCTGCCTTCTCCTTATACATATCCACTGCAACAGATTTTCTGGGTTAATGGAGTTGGTGACATCCCTCTCTGGTTTTCATTGAGACACCATGGAACAGTCACGTCCCTGAATAGGTTTGAAGAAACTTCTGAAAGCTTGGACAGTGGCTTTGGCCTGGAATGCCTTTTTTCAGCTTCAGATGATTTGCCAATTGCACTGTTAAAATTGGAGCCTTAGCCATTGTCATTCATGTCTTGGTAACATCCATCATACACTACTATAATGCATTCAGTATGGACCCGCCTTTGAAAACTGTTCAGAAACGCTGGTTTGTTCAAAATGCTGCTGTTTGCCTATTGACTGGTACAAGTAGATGGGGTTGCATCACTCTGATTCTGCATTATAATCATAGATTAATTGTATGTTTCAGGGCACAGTTTAAGGTTTCTAACCTATAAAGACTAGAGTCGTTCCAGGAGCACATTCCAGTCTGCCATTGACACCTTTCAAAATGCTGCATTAGTATCTACTAGGAGCAGGGGTGCCTTTGTAGTCTAGTGGGCTGTGCCTCCTGAAATCATGCCCCTGTGAATCTACTGGCACCCAAGAAATGTGTGCAGGTGAAGTAGGGATCTGCAGTGTGTGCGGGGGGTGGGGAGAGGCTTGGCAAATGTTACCCTCCCCTGAGTACATGCAGCTCCCTTGTACTTGGTTAGACCTTTGATCTACCAAGGCCTATTTTGTCTCCCCCAGTTAGCAGAGGCTCTCCAGTCTCTGAGCCTTTTAACTGGAAGTGCTAGGGATTGAACCTGGATCATTCTGCATGCAAAGCAGAAGCTGAATCAGTAAGCCATGGCCCTACCTTCTTTACCCCGGTGAAAGCACTTTCTTCTAGTGGCAAACATGGGCTCCAAGCCATAATCTCTTTAACCGAAATGTATGATCCTCTTATGATATTTACACAAAGCTGCTTTTAAAAAAGGGGGAAAAAAGCTGTGTAGAAAATGTCTGTCAATCATCATACGCTCAGTAGTCCATGAATTTATATTCTGGCTTGATACTTGAGGCCAACAAGTAGCAAGACACCATGTGTTGCCCATTAATCTATCAAGGATGATTTTTTTTTATTCCTGCTTTGCCCAGACACTACAGGTCTTTCTTGTGGTTGAGATTGTATAGTTCTGTGAGGCAGGGCAATTATATGACTAAGGTGGGAAGGGGCAAAGCTTGGGGAGAAGAAATGCCTTCTAAAGTTTATGCCAGTCCACACCAGTCTACAAAAATGTGTCATGTCTTCATGTTGTAAATGATGAGCATTAAATAATCTAAGAATAAAGTAATGTGTATTATTTTCTAAAATACTAAAAATACTAAGTTACATAGTTAATTAACTTACAGTGTTTTATCTGAAGCTGTATGAAGACTTTTTGAGTTTTAAAGCATACATTTATTATTATAGCCACAAATAAGTGTCACTTTTATTTTTGAAACTATTGAAATAATAATGGATATTTTTATTTTAAATTGGCCTCCCCCCCTTCTTTGCTTTGATTTAAATCAGACCACCCTGAGACAGGATGACTTCGTTTACACCTTGGGGATTGTCCAGCTTTTATGTTTTAAACATCTGTTTTTAAATTGGGTTTTTTTATTGTTTGTGTGAATGCTATGCACAACCTACCTGACTCCAGAGCCAGACCTTAGCAAGCCACTGTTGCTTGCCTGGGCCCTCCACAGTCCCTATGTTGCCTCTTCAGACCATGCAGAGTCAAACCCTAGCTGACCACTGTTGTTCATTGGGGCCTTCCCTTGGCCACTTTACTTTTTCCCATTGCAGTGAAAAGCAGATGTTCCCTTACACACAAGAAAAGAAAAGAATACTTGGGACACTACTAGACTGGGGTTATCACAGTTGCTATCTGTTCCCAGTCATTCTGTCCACTAAAGGACCCCTGCTTTAGCAGTAGCCTGCTTGCATGTAGAAGATCCAAAGGTAAAATCTCTAGTTCAATTGATCTTGGAACTGAGAGAGATCTTCCTCTGTCTGAAAATGTGGAGAACCTCTTTTTATCAGTGTAGATGGTTTGGAGCTAGATATATTTTAGCTGATACAGGGAACTTACACAAAACTTGTTATAAGGTATTTCAAATCCCTTCTGAGCCACGACAGCCATCTTCCTCTCCTCTTCTCCTCTTCCTAGTAACTCTCAGCTAGTCCTACCTCAAAAGCCTCTCGTGAGAGTAAAGTGAGAGAGGGCAATGCACGTTGCTCTAAAAAATTCACATATTTGTGTGTGCAGCCTAAGTTTTGTAAAGGGTGGTTAGTCTTGAATTGTTGTTTTTTGATAAATACAATGCTTGTTGTCAAGCCCTTTATGAAACTTATTACCAAGAAAACTGGATATAAATATTATAAAACAATTAAAAGGTAGAAATCAAACATGGCCTTAAGATAAAGTAGTGCTTGAAAATCAACCAGTAGCTTTAAGATCTGCTGTGAAACTGGGTGACCTTGAGCCAGACAAGGTCGCAGGCTAACCTGCTTCACAGGGCTGTTGTGAGAATAAAATGAAATGGGAATTATGTGAGCTGCTTTGGCTAGAAAGGCAAGGTATAATAGAGTAAATAAATAATTTGAAAAGACTTGCACAACTTGTGATCCATGAAGCCTGCTGAGTTTGCCTTGAGGTTTTAACCCCAGAGAATCATCAAAATACAATTTTATTATTTTATTTTTAATGTAATAAATTAGATTTTTATACTGCCCTCCACTGCAAAGCAGGGTACATCAATAAAAACAGTCATATATTAATTTAACAATTAAAACAATAAGGATATGAAAATATATACAATAAACATCCTGATAAGATTGTGCCACTGCCTTGGGGTGAGGGGCAGGAGAGCCAGCCAGATGGGAACTGTCACTATCCTCAACTGAACACCTGGCAGAACATCTCTGCCTTTCAGGCCTTGTGGAATTGCATTGTTTCCCACAGGGCCTAGATGTTATTCAGCAGGGAGTTCCACTGGGTTGGGGCCAGGACAGAAAAATACCCTGACCCTGGTTGAGGACAGCCGGATGTCTCTCAGGCTGGGGAACACTAGTAAGTTCTTATCTGCTGAGTGTAACGCTCTTCGGGGGGTATACCAGGAGAGGTAGTCCCAGAGATATGTTTCCCAGAGTGTTTTCAAGCTCCGAGTGCAATAGGTAGGTCATGGCTAAGTAAGTCACAACCTGTGATATGTTTCCCAGAGTGTTTTCCCAGAGTGTTTTCAAGCTCCGAGTGCAATAGGTAGGTTTGGCTAAGTAAGTCACAACCTGTGGAAGCCTCCTTTACAGAACTAGGCTTTCAAGATGTCCACTCAGTATCTTATCTCTCTGTTTATCTTCTGTCTTATTTATATCCTGCCTGCCCTCATGCATACTTCAAGGCAGTGTTCATAGTTCTCCCCTCTTCTCTTTTATCCTCACAACAATCCTTTGAGGTAGGTGATGCTGAGAGGAAGGGATGAACCACCCAGTGAGTTTCATGGCAGAGTGGAGACACAGTCTTAGTCTGACACTTCAGCCACTTATATAATGCTCTTAATAACATCCTCCTCCTCTGATTTTATGGACAGTGTCTTTGAAATAGAATGCTAAAGGACTCTTGTAATTAATTCCCTTTTTCTTGTCTTTTCTTTTCTTATGTTTTGCTTTACAGCCCCAGCAACAACAGGTGACTTCCCAGCAGTTGGCCTTTCAGCAACAGCTTTTACAGATGCAACAATTGCAGCAACAGCACCTCCTATCTTTGCAACGCCAAGGACTGCTAACAATTCAGCCAGGCCAGCCCACCTTGCCATTGCAGCCTCTCGCCCAAGGTAAGCTCCAAGGCTACTGTTTTGTGTCATGAAGCTTCTCCAGAGTTCACAGCAAGTTGGCCACCAGTACAAATATTGGAAAGGTATGCAGTCTTAGAAAAACAATTCTTGATGTTTCGCACTGTCCTGGTTTATAGCTTAGCAAGCCTCTTGGAGAACCAGAGTTTGGGTCTTTTTCTCTCTGAGAACACCCCCCTGTAACACCCAGCTGCATTGTTGTTGTTCTTAGCTTCATGAGCTTATTAGTGCAAGTTAGGATGTCTTTACAGACAAATGTTGCTTACAGAGAACTTTCTTTAAAAAGGCAAGTTAACCAGTAAGGGTGTGCATTTGAATCTACCCAAGCCGAAAATATACCCGAAAAATACCTTATAGTATCTTTTGGGAATATTCCGGCTTCCCAAATGTATCTGGGTTTTCTCCCCCAAATTTCTGGTAGATCAGAAAACAGCAGCTCAGCTGTTTGTCAGGCAGACATATGCAGTCCTTTTAATATTTAAAGGGACTGCAGAAGTCAGCCTGAGGATCAGCCAGCATGGCGGGGATCTAAGAGTTCTCCACCACCTCAGCTGTGGCTGGCTTCTCTTGCAGCCCAGTTTCAAGAGAAGCCAGCCCAAGGTCCGCTGAGTCAGCGGGGAGTTGAGAGCCAGTGGGGAATTTAAACCAGGCTGCCGGAGAGGACAGCCCAGCTGGGATTGGCTGTGCCTGTGGGGAACTGATCACTCCTCGCCAGCTCAGCTCTGCGCTGCCTTCTCCTACCAGAATCGGGCTGGTAGGCTTTTTTCTTGGGCTTTTTTCCCCTGGGCTTTTTTCCTGGTAGGCTGGTAGGCAGTGTAACTTAAAAGTTACACTAATGAGGAACTCTCTTTAACTTGAACATTTTCATAGCATTACAGCCCGAACTTGGATAGCCCAGGCTAGCCTGATCTCATCAGGTCTCAAAGCTAAGCAGAGTTGACCCTGATCAGTATTGGATGGGAGACCACGAAAGAATACCAGGTTGCTGCTACGCAGAGGCAGGCAATAGCAAATGTCTCTTGCCTTGAAAACCCTACAGGGCCACCACAAGTTGGCTGGAACTTCATGGCAAAAAAACCAAAACATGGACAAACCATTATTTGTCCAATAAGAGATAGTTGTCTTAGTAACTTTTTAATATATATATATATATATTTGGGGCACTGCACAGGATTTGGCTGCAAGGCTGCGCCTCTACTTCTGGTCTGAGTGCAAGTAAGCATCAGCCAGAGAGGTGTGGAAGGTGAAAGCAGGAGCAGCACTGATGAAATGGAAGGAAGAAGAGGAGGAGCAGCTTACTAAGTGGGGTGGGTTGACCATTTCTTAAATAGCTATTCTAAGGAAGCATGATAGAAAAGTACGTGATGTCTTGGATCAGTTGTAGCACAGCTCAGTTTCCTAACAATACACCTTAACTTTATTTTTCATTCCACACCCGACTTGTTGGGCAGAATACTGAATTCTTAGTCATTCATTTATTTATTTAAAATACATGTAATCCAACCCACAAACAGTGTTCTCAGCAGTTAAAATATAATGAAACAGAATTCTTGAAAGTGTCTGAAATTTCAAAATATGCAAAATGACAGCCAGGCAGTAAAACAGCAGTTAAGAACAATAAAACCACCAAGTAACAGTAATTGTTGCCAAAGTTCTGAGAAAATGAAATGTCTTCACTAGGGTAGCCGCTTCTGGGGGCTTCGATCCGCCTCACCCCCAAGAGCACCCACCTGGTGAGTGGGGCAATGGCACAGGCCTGAATCTCAAGCTGCAAATCGCTGCTGAGAACTCAGCCCTGTGCATACCACGCCCCCCCCAAAAAAAAATAAATAAGACCTTTTAAAGGGTCTTTTTGTGAGTGGAGCTGCAACTGGTAACTTCCCCTCTCCCTCCCTGCTGAAAGATTTAAAGGGCCCTTCAACTGATCGGCAGGCCACATGCTCCCTGCCAATCAGCTGAAGCTACAGGAAGGGAGGAGAAGGGTGACTGCAAGTGGCTGCCCTGCCCATCCTCGGAATGCTCCCCACATCCTCCCATGGGAGCAACGAGGGGACTTGGCAACCCTAGTCTTCACCTGCCCCCCTGTCAGTCAAAGGAGCAAGTTCCAGCATCTGCCTCAGAGGGAATTCTACAGGTGAGGTCCTACTCTTCCTCTAACAACTTCCTATCTCATATCCAAAAATAGGGTATACAAAATAAGGCCTTTGACAACCATCTGAACCTGTTTATATGGAAATCTATAAGGTACTCTGGTCACAAGCCACATAGGGCTTTACAAATGTAAAAACCAGTGCGTAGAATGGTATTTGGAAACAAAATGGCAGTGAAATTCCTTCAAAACTGGCTAGATGAGTTCCCAAGGGGCTGTACCACTCACAGCAGTCTTTGTTCTAAATTATTTGTTCAGAAACTTCATTCCTTGAAGGCAGCCCCATGTAGGGAACATTGCAGTAATCTAATGTGAATGTAACTACAGGACTGCTTGTTATCATGGGATATCTGTGCATAGATTTTACTTGGTTCTATTGTCGACCATTAAACGGATTGGATTCTGAGAGATCTGTAGATCTGCTCATCTAGGCTTTGTACTCCTGAGTATGCAGAACAAGTGAGTATTCCCCACTGAAATGTGTCAGTTTATTTCTCAGTAAACATAGGATTTGGAAGGGAAGGTGGTGTCTCATCAGTTCTTGGAAGCTAATCAGGGTCAGTACTTGGAAGGAAGACTCTGCAGAGGAAGGCAATGGTAACCCACCTCTGCCTCTCACTTGCCTTGAACGTCCTTTGATGAGATTGCAATAAAATGGTTGCAACTTAATATTAGGCTTCATGTCCTCAGACAAGCCACTTTTTGGGTCTCTGCTTTCAGTTTCCCCACTTGTAGAATGTGAATACTCCTTTTTTAACCTTACAGAGTTGCTCTGAGGACAAACCAGACTGGAACATTTATAAGTATATCCCATCTAATGTTCTTTGCAAACATGGCAGAGTGGAATTAAGTTCATTAAAATTAACCACAATGAGAGGTCTTTTCCTGCTTTCCTTGCACGCCTTCTGTAAGCACGTTACGACTCCTTGTTGTAGTAGTAATAATAATATTTATTATTTATAAGGTGCCTAATAGTTGGGTGCTATACAAAAAGTATCATTAAGAAAAGATGATCCCTGCCCTCAGGCTTCCTGTCAAAAAATGAACTTCCTCATGCACATTATGTGCTGGGATTTCCAACGGGGGGGTGGGGGGGTAACTTCAGTGTCAGGCCTGCTTCTGTGCCTCACAACACAGAAATAAGTGTCATTTCCTACTAATGTCAGCAGCTGCTAAAGGTGCAGGTATAGATGCTGGCCAAAAAGTTGGAAGCGCTAAATGGTGAGATAACATTTTCAGAGAGAGACAGGAATGGAGCCCTTCGGTAGAGGTGTACAGTCCCACTTGGGTCTTGTTTACTCTGTGGCGTTTTACTGTTTTAGGGAGACTGCACAACAGCTGTCTGTCACCTGTGTTCTTCCTGTCTTTAGAATGGGTTTATCTGTGCATAAAAACTGTCTCAAATAAATTTGGAGAGGTGGTGTAAAAATATTTTAAATAAATACATGCACTTTTCGTTTTAAATAAACCCTCCAGATTAACCCCAGTTCAAGCTGTTTTGTTTGGCCTAGGCATGCCTCAGTGAGAAGTTAAGTCTATAAAGCATAACATCACTGTTTTGCCGAGAAATATTCCCCCCCCCCGCCCCACCTTCCTAAATGCTAAATTTGAATAGTCAGCTCTTTAACTCAGTTGACTGCTCTGGTTTAGTCAAAGCCTTAAGGCTTCCACTAGTTGTCAACACTTGTAGTGAATTTGCTCCCCTGCCCTTCCTCTTTCTATATTTATATTTGCTGTGTGAGAGAACAAGGATTATGTGGCTTGCAAGTCACAACCCATTCTGTTCCGAATGAGTCTATCGTACAAGCAATACTCTCTTTCTCAGCCAGCCAATTACTTTTATTGTCAAAGTGGTTGTTTAGTTGTCCCCAAGATGCTGTTTGAGACTGAGAACATTTCTGTTCCTTCCTCTGCCCTTTCCTTGCTCTCCTCATTGTGTGGGGCAGAGTCAATGAGTGAAGCTGGAGGGCCCCATCTATCTGAACACTGATTTTCTTATATATTTATTCCTTTCCCCATGCAGTGAAGCTCAGCAGTAGAGAAAGGATATTACACACCTGAAGCTGCCTTATACTGAACCAGGCCCTTGATATATCAAGGTGACTGTTGTGTCTGGTAGCAGGTTTCCAAAGTCTCTGGTTGGAGGGTCTTTCGCATCTCCTGCTACCTGGTCCTTTTAACTAGAGATGCTGGGGATTGAACCTGGAATCTTCTGCATACAAAGCACTCTCCCAGCAGGCCACAGATCCTTCCTGTGACCCTCAAGGCCTGCTGCTGATCTAAATGTGTATAAATCTGCAGTCCTAAATTTGTTAGAGGCATTTATGAAAGAGGCAGTAGTTACATGTTTGGGTCCTATTGTTCTCAAGAGTAGGAAGGCCACTGGAAATTTGCTAAGCTCCTGGTTTGTTATTGATGTTATGAATGTTTCAGAAATTAACTTTTTTAAAAAAGCTCCTTGGGAACAAAATTGTAAGAGAAGTCGTGTAGGCTAGTGTGATTTTGTACATGTAGAATATTATAGCACAAGTTAATTATACCTTCAGATTTATTGGTAGGAAACATCACAAGCTGTTCTTACACACCCATCGACTGGACTCTGGCTTCAGCCTTTCTAATTTTTTTCCCACAGTTCCTCTACTATTAAGTTTGCTTGGTGAGGTTCATTGTATAGTACATCAGTTAAGCTGTCCAAAAGAGGGCAATTGGGTAGTGACAAGACACGCTCATGTGTAATGTGAAAGAAATGAATGTGGTGATGCATGAAGTGTAATCTGTGCAGCAACACATCAGAGACACCAGTAGGTAATTCAACAGTCGTGGCATTGATTGATAGGTTTCGCGGTATAGTATAACTGTTGGTTCCTACAACATTAGGGAAAAGCGTATTTAAAGGAGGGGGGAGATGTACCCATCTAAGCACCAAATATTGGACAAACATAAACAAATGGTATTTCACTCAGTGCCTGGCTAGCAGCAAAAAGAATAAATAGTGATTTACCCTCCCCTATCTTCATCTCACTTATTAGTGTGGAGTCCCTATGGGAAGAGGAGAAGAAACAAGGTAACTTGAAAATTCAGGCAGGCCAGAATACAACACATTCTTTTCTTTTTTTAACACAGAGATCCGATGGCTTAAAACTGATGTCATTATGAGGTTTAAATCAACTTTCTGCTTGCTTGAACATGGTCACCTGGGTATGGAGGTACAAGGACAAGAAAAGGTTGAGCTCGTCCAGTTGTCTTTGAGCCAGTGAATACCTGGGGTTGTGAAATCGAGTTCCATGCGCAGCAATCTGTCAACTGTCCCCACAACATACATTTTTTAAACCACTGCCTGCATTTTCTTTTATAATGAAGAAGAAACTTCTCCTAGGAGAAAAAAAGGCAGCGGAGAGTCTGAGAGTGCCAGTTTGTAATAATAATTGGCAATGAATGCTTTATGTTATAGGCACCCTTTTTCATAACTGGCAGCTGTTGTGAAGTACATAAAGCACCTTTACTAACTGAAAGTATGGATCTGTTTTTAAAAGGCATCCTGTTAAAGCAATTGTTGCCTCGTATTTTAGATGTCAAGTGATATTGGTGACTCTGACAAAAGCAACCGCAGTTTACATGGCTTCCCCCACCCCCAGCTTTAGAATCTTTACATTGAAACAGTTCCCCCTGTTTTAAATGATGCTTGCTTATTCTCTTATGCAGAATAGCACATCCTGTTTTATAATATTCTGTGTAATCTTGCTTGTTTCTCTATTCATATACATCGATAATCTACACCTTGCATCTGCATGCTATGGCGGCAATAAAACAAGCCCCATTTTAAAAGCAGTCAAAACAACTAGAGTTAAGTATTCAGAAACAAGCTATAAAATTTAGACCAAAGGAGAAAATTTTGTGTTTCTGACAGGTAATAAACAAAGATGTCCTGAGCCTGATGTGACCAGAACTTGCTATCAAGCAAACATTGTTAAGATTGGCATATTTATTGCACTTCTTTCTGTGCTTGCAGAAATAAGGGAGTTCTCAGTTCACACTTGCCAAATAGTTGGCACAACACTAATAATTATGAGCACCATTTTAGAAGCCAGATTTTTTAAAAAAAAAATTAAAAATTCTCTGTTAAAGGGAAAATTACATGACTTTCAATTGTTTGTGGTTATTGGGAATGATTTTACGATTATCCTTACCACTGAAACTCTGCCATTAGTTAAGGATCAGCACACATTATAAACTTTTCAAGTATATTAACCAGTAACTAACTTCTTGCACAGGTTTCTTCGTTGCCAGATAAAGCCGTCTTGGGTGCTTACTTTTTTTTAATAAGCAAGCTTGCTTGCTAAAAATGTGCATAATAGAAATAATTTTTGAGACACGTATGTCACTTAAGTTCTTGTGACCTCATAATTGGATTCTGTTGCCTAATTGCATTTGACCTGTAATCCTAATGCCTATGCTCTGCCCCAGCTGCTATTAAATACAATTTGTCCGCCTTTTATATCAAAATTGTGGGCTTTGTTCCCATTATGTTGTACAGAGACAGCTGTCATTAACGTTAGCAGCCAATTGCTCTTCTGTATGAAGTTCAAACCAACCCTGCTGTAGGTGTTGTGACTTGTTAATTCATCCTTTGTTCTTGATATACTGAGAGGCTGTCTGCAATATTTAAAATCCTTTTTATCTTATATTAGTAAAATCCTTTTTATCTTATATTAGTAAAAAAAATCAGGCTATAGTTTATCATTGTCTCATTAAAGAAAAGGTACAGCAATGCATCTGGAGAGCTCATAATGGCTAATAAGAAATAGTAATAGCAGAAGTCTTCTGTTCATGTCAGTTTGTCCCCCAAAATAAAAATGATGTTGACTTGTGATCTAGTATCAATATGTTATCATCAACAGACAAGTCCATTCACTATTGTTTCAACTGAGTAAACAGTGGTGAAAGGGTCAGTCATATTCACAGGTAATTGTTAGTGTGGAGACAGGCCTGTCAAGCGTGTTAGCAAAAAATACATCCCACACTGTCACTTTGCAAGGTGTTTGAAAATAATAGCTTGGTTGCAGCTAAACAGGACACCGGATTGTGTAGTGACCTTTCTCTTTGTTTAAATTGCTTCAGAGGTTTAATTTCAGGGGACATGTAATAATTGAATATAACTAATAACTGTATGCTCATATGGGACGAAATCCATCAAAATATAATGGGCATTTTGATTTTTTTGTCCTATAAAAGGAGAAATAAACAGTTTTACAGGAAACAGATATATTATATGGCAATCTGATCACTTAATGTATAAATTGAAGCTTCTTTTAGAATATATACTAATTGCACACACACAAAGAATTTTTGCATTTTTTTTTAGTCAGCCCACTAGCAAAGACCAACTGTTTTTGTTAATGCTACTCTCAGAAAGGCGGGGAAGGTTATTGGTCTGTCGTGCAATAATTTACTCCTCTTTGATATGCAAACGATCCACGGTGAATATAAAAAAAATCCTATCAGACTCATTTCACAGTTCTTAACCACTTAGATTCTCTGGAGTCTATCGCCTCATTAGACCAGTGCTCTCCAAAGCTAGCATAATTAAAATCTTTAACAGTTTAGCAAAGTAAAGATGTTTGGCTGATCACGTTGAGATGATTATCTACCCATTGTATTCTAAATGACAAAAATAAATTAAATTTAGACCTTGGCATTTTTTATTATGTGTTTCAAATGAATATAATGCATACTGCCTTTATTTTAATGCCTTAAGGTTTGGTGTAAGACATATCTGGCTCAGGCATGGGTATACATTTTGAAAATGGCAGATTTTTCTCCCCTGAGATAATGGAATACAACTGCTTGGAGCAACGCAGTTGGAGCCATTGGCCCCTGTATTTCCAGGTCTCCAAAAGACATCCATTTACTTGATTTTTTTTAAATTCCGTTGTAGCTGTAATATCCATGCTCTCCTTCAGTGATATGATTATATGCAACTGAACTAGACTGTAGTCCACAATCACCGATGCTAGAATAAAGATGGGTTCATCTTTAAGGCGCCAGAAGACTCCTCCATGTGCTTGTTTTAATATGGAAGCTCATCAAAATATAGCCTCGGTGATCAGCCATTTTGACTGCCTTTAACGCTATAATTTCTGGTTGGAAATGTGGTCAGCTGAGCTGAGAACTTGAAAATTTCCTAAAAGCTGGCTATCCATTTTTATCGTGTTAAAGAACATTTCGTTTAAAAAAATAAAGATTATTTGATGTTTTCATTTCAGTTTGAATGGCTCATTAGCACTGATCAAGAAATGACAGTAATAATAATAGTGTTACGTGTATAGAAACTTGCAGTTTTTTTCACTAGACACATCCATCAATTAAGCAAGCAGTGCTAGAAACCAAAATTAATGAGAAAGATAGGTGTGTTAATGAAATAATCATAGTATAATCAATTTGACTGTTAAAATTCTAAAAGCATTTCATGAAGACAATATGAATTCATAATTTACATCTAAAAGTGATTAATAAAAACTGTATTTAATAACAAAGCTATTTATCATCATTTACAACTTAAGCACAAAATTAGTCATATTGTGGTTCATGTTGTCATAATAACACAGATGAATAAATTTATTTTGAAGACCTTCTTTGCCTCTATAAAGAGGTTAAAATTTATTCACCTTCTTTCAGGAAAGGAAATGCCATTTATTTAGATTCACCTCTCCTCATGCTACAGCTAAGAACCATTTTACAATATGAATCTTGCAAGAAATACCTCAAGTGATACTTCCCCTTTGAAGGCCCTATCAGTATGAAATGGGCTGTGTTAACTTTTCCCCCTCAGTGTATCTCCCCCCCACTACCACTATTTGGCATAAAATTATCATCTGGGATACCAAATAGTCTAACATAAAACATGAAGTAAATAATAAGAAGAAATATTAAGGCCTAGATAGTATTGATCATAAAGAAGCCTTTGAAGGTTGTATCATTTTAGACTTTGTATCATCTTAGTTTTTAAGTCAAATTTATTGTATCCCCACTTGCATTGCTACTTGGGCAACCAGTTTCTGGACACTATAATATATAGGGAGAGAAGTACTAGGTGTTGCACAAGATCCTGCATAAGTAGAACTGTTCCAGAGCCATTTCAGCTTGTGCATTTCTGGTTTCAAGACATTGTGTCTGAAGACATGAGGACCAGAACCTTGTTTTTTCCCAAAAAGTAAAGCTGTGATTGTCAGTATTCTGTGTAGCTGCACTAAAGCACATTGGGGTATTTATTTAACTATGTACGTAAGCTGCAGGGAAGTATTATCCCTCCTTATAAATACTTTTGGTTTCGTAAGATTCCATGTGCTCCCATTGGCTGTAAAATGCCCTCCCTCAGCCATTGGCCCATCAGCCGCCACTCAAGAGTACTTGTGTGCCATTGGCTGGGTGCTGGATCTGCTCCTTTCCCCACCCATTCCCCCTTCAGACAGATTTGCTGGCAGACCAGCTCTCTCTCCTGAGGAAGACAGTTCTCTTGACTCCTGTGAGGGGCTGTCCCCTCAGTGGCTGTTGGTTGGCACCCAAGCTTGGTTCTGTGAGTAAAAAAACAAAGGACTTTCAGCATAACCCCCTCCCCAGTGGCCACTTTCCTGTCAGAATAAATGGAAAAAGGCTCTTTCTCCTGCTTAGCTTCAGCATGGCTGGCTGGCTAACGAGAATGATAAAAGGGTTGGAACACCTTCCCTATGAAGAAAGGTTAAAACGCTTGGGGCTCTTTAGCTTGGAGAAACAACGGCTGAGGGGTGACATGATTGAGGTTTATAAGATTATCAATGGGATTGAGCAGGTTGAGAAAGAAGTACTTTTCTCCCTTTCTCACAATACAAGAACTCGTGGGCACTCCATGAAATTGCTGAGCAGTCGGGTTAGAACAGATAAAAGGAAATACTTCTTCACCCAAAGAGTGATTAACATATGGAATTCACTGCCACAGGAGGTGGTGGCAGCTGCAAGCATGGACAGTTTCAAGAGGGAATTAGATAAACATATGGAGCAGAAGTCCATCAGTGGTTATTAGCCACAGGGTATAGATGGGAACTCTCAGTCTGGGGCAGGTGATGCACTCTATCCTTGGTGCTGGAGTGGGCAGCAGTGGGAGGGCTTCTGGTGCCCTGGCCCCATTGCTGGACCTCCTGATGGCACCTGGTATATTTTGGCCGCTGTGTGACAGAGTGTTGGACTAAATGGGCCATTGGCCTGATTCAACATTGGCTTCTCTTATGTTCTTATGTTCTTATGTAACGAGGTGGGCCAGCGACCATCAGACCATTTTCTTCAACTCCCTGCTGTGTGGCTGACTTTCTCCTAGGGTTGCCAGTCTCCAGGTGGGACCTGGAGATCTCCCACTGTTACAATTGACCTCCAGATGACAGAGATCAGTTCCCCAGGAGAAAATGGTTGCTTTGGAGGGTAGACTCTATGGCATTATACCCTGCTGAGTCCTTCCACACACCCCAAATGCTGCCCTCCACAGGATCCACCCCCCCCAAATCTCCAGATATTTCCCTAATCACAGTTGGCACCTGTACTTTCTCCTCTATCAGTAAAAGGCCCTTTCCACACCTATGTTGGCCTTTGGGAGAAAAATCATTGGGCCGAGTCCTGATCAGGTTGCCAACTCCAGGTGGGCAATTCCTGGAGATTTGAGAGATGGAGCCTGGAGAGGGTGAGGTTTGAAGAGGGGTGGCACCTCAGACAGGTACGATGCCATAGACTCCACCCTCCAATCCAGCCATTCCCTGATGGGGAACCATTGTTGCCAATCTCCAGGTGGGGGCTGGAGATCACTCAAAATTACAACTGCTCTCTAGGAGGGAGGGGGGAGGAGATGGAAAACTAAAGGTAGGTTGATGGTTGGCTGGGAGGGAGATAAGGTTATCAACTCCAGGTTGGGAAATTCCTGGAGATTTGAGGGATGGAGCCTGGAGAGGGTGAGGTTTGAAGAGGGATGGCACCTCAGACAGGTACAATGCCATAGACTTCACCCTCCAATGCAGCCATTCCCTGATGGGGAACCATTGTTGCCAATCTCCAGGTGGGGGCTGGAGATCACTCAAAATTACAACTGCTCTCTAGGAGGAAGGGGGGAGGAGATGGAAAACTAAAGGTAGGTTGATGGTTGGCTGGGAGGGAGATAGGGTTGTCAACTCCAAGTTGGGAAATTCCTGGAGATTTGAGGGGTCAAACCTGGAGAGAGTGAGTGTTGAGGAGGGGTGGGTCCTCTGACAGGTACAATGCCATAGACTCCACCCTCCAAACCAGCCACTCCCTCCTGGGGAACCACTGTTACCAATCTTGGGGGTGGGCTGGAGATCACTCAAAATTACTACTGCTCTTCAGGTAGCAAAGATCAGTTCCTCTGGAGAAAATGGTGGACTCTGTCATTATACCCTGCTGAGATTGCCACAGCAAACTGTCACTGAGTGCCCAAAGCCGGGGCACTCTCCCAGAGCCTCTTTCTACAGCCCGTTGTATTTATTTCCACAACGGGCCTTATTCCTAGTTGTATATAATGTTAATTGATGGGACATTATTAGTATTGTCATGTTTCAGTTTATGTACGTGTATATATCTGTGGAAGAGATTGTGTGTACATTAGTATGAGTTTGGTCACTTCTGATGCTGAGTGTTGTTTACTGACTTTGATGTGAGTTGCCGCTAGAAGATGGCTAACTTAGTTGTTAAATTTCTTTAATTATCCAATCCTCTTTCAGGCATGATCCCAACTGAACTACAGCAACTCTGGAAAGAGGTGACAGGTTCTCACCCAGCAGAGGAGGCTGCAAGCAACAACCACAGCAGTTTGGATCTATCAACGACGTGTATCTCATCCTCAGCATCTTCTAAGACTCCCTTAATAATAAACCCACATGCCTCAACCAATGGACAGCTATCAGTCCACACTCCTAAAAGAGAGAAGTAAGTGCCATTGCCATTTATTTCTGTCCAAAGAAATGCACTTTTATTGTGGTGGCCAGGGCTCTTTTTGTAGCAGGAACTTCTTTGCATATTAGGTGACACACCCCAATGTAGCCAAACCTCCAAGAGCTTACAGAGCTCTTCTTACAGGGGCTATTCTCAGCTCTTGGAGGTTTGGCTACATTAGGGGTGTGTCACCTAATATGCAAAGGAGTTCCTGCTACAAAAGAGCCCTGGTTGTGTGAAGCCCTCCCCCCCGCTTATTTTGATGAGATCCTAGTTTTTCATGTGTTAAACAGTAGGAATGACCAAAGGGGGGGGAATGGAAACAATAGTGCTTGTTATAGGAATGCTTCTGTGCTGGCTTGATTCTTGGAGCTTGGAATATGGTCTTGAGACATAAACTTTGCTACTGATATCCGCAAGGTAATACGTAATGTTGACTGCTTGTCACCACTTTGTAAAAATTGCTAACGTCTATTATGCTTTTGACCTGGTCTTCCATGTTTCTATCCACATAAGCAGTCCTGATTCATGTGTAGAGATATGGGTTAATCTGTGGTCTTGGATTAACAGTGCCTTTCAAAGTCTGAAGTAAATCTGTGATTATGATGTGAATGCCTGTGATTATGATGTGGACTGCCGTAGCATCTGTAATTTGCCATTAAATTTGACCATGTGAGCCTGTATCCAATTATGGCTGCTAGTGATAGGTTGGAGCTTGCCAATAATTTCTCCTTCTTCAATAGAGGGAGATCCAGACCCTTGACTTTTTGATTGTGTCATTCCATAAGTTTTATGTAATTCTCACTCCCATCATTCTGCAAGCTCTCTGGTTCTCCATTTCTACCCAGCAAGCCATGTCTTCAAAGATATACTTTGTGCTTGGGTGGGTGAAATATTTTCCTTTTTATTTGTTTCTGTGTATGTTCCTCAGAAGTAGTGTATTGAGCACAAAGTTGTTATCAAAGGTATATGCATAAAGGAGAGTTTTTAACAACCGGATTGGTTAAAAAAATATTTAAATGGTACAGGGTACTGGGAATAGTCTTTCTATTTTTGCTATGCTTTCTCTGTTCCTCTAGAAAAAATAAACAATTGGGAGCATAAGCTAAAGTTCCATTTGTTTGTTTTTTGATGTCATGTTCAGTAATTGTATGTTTCTGTATTGGCCAATTTATGTTCTGATGTGCAAAACTAAATTAGCTGCCATGAGCCCTGCTTGCTGGGGATAGGAGTGGGATAAAAATCAAATAAATAAATGATACTCAGAATTAACGTGTAGTGGTTGAATGATACATCCTAACCTTCCTACATTTTGCATCTATATTCCTTAATGACATAAAAGGTGTTCTACTGGGTCAGTGTAGGGGTCAATTTAGTCCAATATCCTGTTTCACGCAATGGCTAGCCGGGTGCCTTGGAGGGCCATTAAGTGGGGTATAGTGTCTGAGGCCTTCCTTGATGCTGCTTCCTAGCACTGGTATTCAGAAGCTTAATACCATGGAACATGCAGGTTCCCTTCAGTCATTATGGCTAGTAGCCATTGATAGACCTATCCGCTGGCTGTGCTGCGCTTTCTAGTGGCCATCACTGTATCCATTAGTAGTTACATAACAGGTCAGTGTAGATTTAAACCACATTTTGTGAATATCACTTGAAGTAAATTTGCAGAACCTTAAAAATGGTGCATCACTGGCTGAGTCTTTAGCGTTCATCTTATTACCTTTTCCGTCTCATTTGGGACTGACCCTACTTCTTGTGATTGAATTATGGATTTTTCTTGGTTATTGTGGCAGGCTGTGGGGAAGCAGTGTTTGTAAGGGCTTCTAGATATTTCCTTGGTTTTCTTCTTTCTTAATAGCAGCACCTTCTGTTATGTTATATACATATATATAATTCTTAAGTTCCACCAAGTTCCATAACAACAATAATTACCATATGGCATTGTGTGTAGTATAGCCAGGAGATCCAAAGATTGTCTGGCACCCTTAAGTTCTAGCTCTTTTGGTGGCAAGCTAGACTTATTTTTTTTGTGCTGAAAGAGCTGTGACTGACCCAAGGTCACCCAGCTGGCTGCATGTGGAGGTGTGGGAAATCAAACCTGTTTCTCCAGATTAGAGTCTGCTGCTCTTAACCACTACACCATACTGCCTGTTCCAAGATGCAGAAATGTCTTGTCATGCAGCCTGAGTTAAGGTAGGAGTCTGTTTTCAGAAAGTGTGGCTATAAGAAGCTTTGTTGGTTTGTACAGAGCTCATTCCCCTGGCCCTTTTGAATTAATGCAGTAATCTTTCAGAATAGGTCAATGAAGACACATTTATGCTTCTGTGCTGAGAAGGATCTCTTTGAAACCATGTAGGCTAAAAAATAGGAAGGGAATTAAATTCACTTATTACTTTCACATGCTAATAATGGGGTTTTTTTTCCCCCTTTCCTGGCCATAATGTTTTCTAGTCAACCGATTTGAAAGAATGTTGGTAAGACAAGTGCATAAGCACATCTTGTGTCTTTCTTATAGTAAGAAAACAAAGCTGTCATGTATAGTTGTAAAACACATAAGAATGTTCTTAAAAATTGAGACATTATCATATATAGTGTCTGTTACTTACGCTGGGAGGACTTGGTCCTGGTTTTTGTTGGTGTACATTTGTGCATGTCTGTCAAATGAAATATGTTTGTTGTAGCATCAGAAGACAGGGTTTCTGTGGAGATGAGATGTACTAAAAACTACCATGGCTTCTTCCAAGACACAGCAGAGACTGAATTTATGATTTTGTCTCTCTGTGTGTTGCTCTTGTAGGCCTTCCTTTTATAGGTATCTCTATCCTACATTGGACTCTTTTGCTTGTAATGTATCTAGTATATATTAAATCCATATTACATGAGACCAGGTTTGGTGTAGCGGTTAGCATGTTAGACTAGGGTTTGGGAGACCTGGGCTGAAATACACACACTGCCTTGAAAGCTCATTGGGTGACACTGGGCCATTCACACACTCTTAGCCTAATATACCTCACAGGGTAGTTGTAAGGATAAAATGTGGAAGAGAGAACCATGTATGCTTCATTAAATTCCTTGGAGGAAGGGAGGGGATAAAAAATGTACTCGATAGACCAGGAATACCCAACGTGGTGCCTGCCAACACCTTTCCTGGCGCCTGCCAAGTGGTTGTAGGAAGTGGGTGTGTCAAGTAGGGCTTTTGCCCAGCAAGGCTTCTGACTGACTATTGGAGATTTGATTAGGTGTGCAGATTTTTTTTATGTTACTTTGGCAGAAGCTGCCACCACAACACAAGGATCTACACTGTGTTACAAAAGTTAAGCTGTGGCAATCATTTCGTGGCTGGCTCCTGCTCCTGGGGCAGTCATTTTGTGGTAGCCATTTTGTTGCTGTGCCCACCGTGCCATGTCAGAATTCCAAATGTGCCTGCAGGCTCAAAAAGGTTGGGAACCCCTGCAATAAGATGGTGTTTGTTGTAACATTTCGTTCTGGGCACGCAGAGTTTTCTGTATTCATCAAAGGTGCATTGTTTGATGGGGTATGACAGGGGTCCCTAACATGGCACCCATGGGCACCACAACTGCCATTTAAACATTTCTTGGTGCCTGCCAAGTGTTTTTAGAAAGCAAGCTGGTCCAAGTGGGCCTTTTTGAGTTTTTTAAAAAAATATTTATTTATTTATTTATTTTATTAAATTTATACCTTGCCCTACCCCCAAAAAATGGGCTCAGGGCATCTTATAACATAAGAACAATACCAATAAAAGCAGTAAAACAATAAATAACAATAGCAGGTAAAAAAATCAGATCCCATGCTTTATAAAGTGATCGTTCCAAAAGACACCAGTGCCTTGATGATATCCAAAGCAGTAAAGCACTGGAAAAAGGTCATGGGCAGAGCCGTGAACAGGACAGTTTCTGATGTTTATGATAAAATGCTGAGAGTGACTTTATGTAGAGTATTTTACCTGCGGAAGTAGCAGTGGGATATCCTAAAAATGCAGTGGGACTTCCTTCTGACTAAACACAATAGGTCAGCATGGCTAAAATGCTTGATGCACCCTAACTGGAACTTCTACTGAAGTCATCAGATCTTTCCAATTTGAATATGTTTTTTTCCTAATTCAGGTGGAAGTTGATCATATCACTTTGTCAAATTTTGGTCACTTTTCAAAAGTAATTTATGCTCCTATCAAAATCTTGCCAGAATCGCTCTCTTACTGTACACATCACATATGCAGTCAGCTCTCACCAGCCCTTCAGCACCAACTGTTGTTGTTAAAAGAAGCAGTGCTGAAAAGGTCTGGGATCATGAGAGAAGAGCTCATCTAAAAGCAGAGAAGAAGCCATGAAAAGCTCCCCCCCCCATTCCCTTTGTATGGTCTTTTCTGTACTTGAATCTCATCCCTCATTTTATCAGAGTTCAACTCGCGACACAATTTATCCCTGGTTATAATAGCATCTGTTTATCCCGGGACAAATGTGAGGCAAAACCAGGGTGACCTCAATGTAATGTGGAAACAAAAAATACCCTGAGATAATTACAGGGGTGAACTCGAGTATAGTGTAGAATGTAAGTCCAGGAACAGGGTTGAACCAGGATTTAAGGTCTAGTGCAAAAGGACCTATGTGTGTTAGATGCCTACAGAATGAAGACATGTACTGCCAAAGGAGGGTTTCTTAGCTAGCTCAGTATGTATCCCTATTTTGTGTATATGCAAGATAATAGATTTAAACAATATATTGATTTTAAAAGGCACCCTTAAGTTCTAGCTCTTTTGGTGGCATCTTAAATGCTGAAGAACTTCTATAAGTGTTATGCATAATCTCACTCTGTTACGTTTTGTGGTTGGTTCCATCCACCTCCTGTGACAGGTTGCACCCGTCAACCTCTGTCAGGCTCAAAAGGGATGGGGACCTCTGGGATAGGAACTTATATGTTTTTATACCATCCTTTCTACCAGAAGCTCAAAGTAATATCTTTGAGATCTCCCATACACATTCAAGCCATGACCACATCCTCATAGCAAACCCCCCTAAAATAGATATGGCTGAGAGATTATGAGTATCACTGTATCACCCAGTGATCTCCTTTAGGGAGTGGCACATGTGTGCTAGAAGAACTTTCTAGTAACTTTGTTTGTTGAAACACAGATTGCTGTATTTTGAGTTGTAAAGTGGTTTCTTACAGATCAAACTGGTTAACCTAGTGTGGTATTTGTCTTCCTCCAGAACACATACAGAAAGACCTTACTGAGATATTTAGATTGTTTTTCTTGTCTAAGTGAGGTACTTTTATTAGCTCATAATGATGAGGTTAGCTTATCTAGATGATTACTACAGATGACTCTGCTACTGCCCAGTGGCACCCAGAACATGTTAGCACAGCGTGAAGAGGAGAGTAGCTCAGTTTCTTTTCCATTCTCCCTAGCTCTTCTTGCTGCCATTCTGCCATTTTTCCCTATGACAACTATTTCACTAGGAAGGAGAGTAGTGTGAGTGAGCTTTTGAAAGTGCTCTTAGAAAAATGCACCAACAGGCATTACTAGTTGAGCAGCAGGAGAGGTGGAAAAGAAGCCAGATTGCCTATTCCCTTCTTCCTATTGTTCATCATCCTAGTTTGCCCTCATTAGTTTGTTCATCATCCTAGTTTACCTTCTGTAACGGAAGTCCAAAATGGCCAGATGTCCATATTTTGAAGAGATTGGATTAGGATCACTAGCTCTGATACAAGCCGAGCATGGTATAGAAGAGGAAGGGATTTCTTATAATTCTCCTCATATCCCATGCTGTTCTTCAGGGATTCCCTGGCCCTTTGAAGTGACTTTTTGGGGTTTCCAACAGGAAAGTGGAAGAGGGAAAGCCACATTATACTCCTGGTTTGTTGGATCCAAGCCACTATTTTTATGGGTGGAAGAGAAAGGTGATTTGGGTGGTATTCTGCTTTAAGAATAGGAAGTTGGCCTCTTGATTATCTCAAGTCTATGCAGGTTTCCATGGTTGTAGTGGAATTTGTGACTGTGCAAAACTGCCGTGTAAGCATTGATGGCTTCTTGGACTTGCTTTTAATGGACACTTCCTCGTCTTGATGGCCTCTGACCTGCGTCTCACGTTGTGAAAGGTGGGTTTTATTTTCAGGGATTCAAAAGACCCATAGATGTTCCAGTTTTAGAACCTTGTAGAATTGCATTTATTCATTTGAAAGCAGGAACTTCTTATGTGAGTTGTAAAGCAAGGTTAAAATACTGCCTCTTGAATTATTCCTTTTTAAATCTATATATAGTAAATGTTGGTCCTTTGCAGGTTTTGATGCACTTTAGTGTGGCAGACTTTAAAAAGCATTTGCTTAGGAAGAAGACTGTGGCACAATTCTCTATTGTATTGGGCTGAAATAGAAAATGCAGCTTAGCCTCTTGTGAAACTAATAAATATACACTGTCTTTTATTATACTGTCATTATAGTATAGCTAGAATGATGCTTAAAATTCCTCTTCAGATCCATCAAAATACAAAAAAGTGGGTGTCTCAGAGTGAAGAGGGCATTTGCTGCGGGTTCCTTCTCTTTGGTGTATTTGAAGTTGGCACCATCCATTTGCAGCTGAGTGCGATTGAATTACCTCTTTGTCCATGAGAAGAGCAGGAGCGTAATGCATAGAAGAATGCTGACGGAGGCACTTAAGGTTTCTGTTTGCTGTCTTGTCAGGCAATGTGGTGCCTGCCTAGATGTCATATGACACATAAAACTCTAGTTGTTTAGATGATTCTCACTAGCTTTCTTTTTGGGGAAAGGAAAGTATTTGCCTAAGTTCTTCTGTGTTCAGAGCAACACATGAGCAGAACAAAGAAAAAAATGATTTAGGGCATAAGATACTGTATATTTGCAGCAGGGAAGACATTTCCACAGGGCAGCCAGCTGTTTGAATTTTGGGTTCCTGTTTGGAATGAAAGACAAAAATATCCTAAAATTCAATTTCTCAGAATATGGTTTGCAATGTAGATGTTTGGGGTAATATTTCAAATTCAGGAGGTGGGAAAAATTTTTAGGAGCCGCTATAAAAAAGTCTAGAAACAGCTACTCTGCAGAGTTGAGTTTGAATGGCAACAGAACTTGGGAAACCGTAGCAATGCCCCTAGGGGCAGTGGCAAATCCCTAACAGGATTCTTTTGCCCCAGTATTCAAACTGTATTCAGGCTTCATGCTCTTTTCCTTACGTTGTATGCTTCATTCATTGCTTCATCCTACAGCAACTTCTCAAGTGCCACAGTGTTGAATTGAGAGTTTATAACTCTTTAGCACACCATTCTTAGTTACAGTCCTTCCCAGATTACAGATGGCAAACTGAAGTAGAGAGAGCAGCAACTTGTCAGTGTCAAGCTGCAAATCCATGGCCAGAAAAGAAAACCCACCTCCACTGTTTTCATCCTGCATATCTTGGGATTTGGGATCAGGGAGAGATTCTGTAGACTTCTGGTTTGGATCTGTTTAGGCCCAGTATCCCTGAAATGTAGATTAGCATTATAGACATTTTATCCATGAACATCTGTGGATGCAGTTGAGTTACTCAGTGCCATGTTCCTAGAGAGGAAAGCATATATTAAATTGGGGGTATGATGTGCTTACTTCTTTCCATCCATCCATATGCTGCAAAAGCTGTAACCTACCCTTTACAGAGAGGCAAGCCTTTGTCTCCTATAGTCTGTAGCCAGTTGAACTTTGAGATGGAAAGGAATTTCTTCCTGGCTCTCACATTTTACAAAACAGAAGGCAGTGAATCCTTTCTTGAGCCCATGATTGCATGGTGTTCTCTGATTCCCAGATCTTCCTTTCTACCTGAGAGACGAATGCCCTTCTGGATTATCGTGATGCTGCTGCTGCTGAAAAATGACCAGTTCTAAAACAGTGTCTATAGCTAACAGCAGCACAATCAGCAATACCACAATGTAAGGGCTGAAATTAAGGTAATGACTGTGGGAAGGAGAGGGCAGGTAAAAGAAAAATGATGGGAACTTTGTCAGGGTGCAGCAGACAGACCAAAGCTACCATCTAAAGATAACTCCTTGAGTGCAGTATTCACCCAGAGCTTCTGAACTTATTATGGAGAACAGTTTATTCATCATCAGTCTCCTGTGCAATCCCACATGGGAATTGCACATGAGCAGGCCTGCCATCAGATAGGTCTTTGTAGCTAAAAGCCTCCAGGAGGCACTGCACACCACAGCCAGCATCCACATCTTCAGAATCAATGCATTCAGCTCCACCTCCTGGATTCATGTCTCAGTGGATCTGATCTCAGTCATGCTTCCCTCAGACTCCAGATAAGAAGGCTAAAGGAAAGACAAAGGAAAACCATAAATCAGCTCTCCATTAGAACAGTCCCATCTGCAGTCCTGAGCCAATGCCATCCTTGCAGGAGAAGCTCAGGACTCAGTCTCCAGGTCCAAGACCTCCACCTGTTCCTATCTCCGATGGGGACAGGAGTACTGGCTTACCACATGGCCAAGTTTCATGTGAGTCCGATCCAGAGCAAATGGCCATGGTATGTGGTCTCAGCTCCAACCGCCTATGTGGTGGCCTTCACATCCCTACATGAGGTCTCCGGGATATAGGGAGGAATGGGGTGACAACTTCACAAGCCCCAGGGATGTGAGTTTGTATCAGTAACCTCATTGGGTGATGTTGTATTTGCCTTCAGTGACCATTGCACACAGGCCACATACTATTCCTGCAGTGAAAGGAGAAAAAACAGTGATTGACTCCAACAGATCTGATATAACATCACATACAAGCCCAGGCGAGAGGGTAGGTGATCCATCTCTGGCATCTCCCATGGAGGATCTCTGATTATTTGGAGAATTGATGATTGGTATGGCCCAGTCTCTCTCTCTCAAGAAGTTATTAGCTTGGAGTACAACCCAAAGACTATCCCTTCATGCAGAGTCACCCAGGATTATTGCTTTCCTGGTGTTGGAGGTCCTTGAGGACCTCATGCAGGAACTGTGACAAAAAACCCTGCATCTCTCCAGCCTACCTCCAAAAGGGTAGAATCTTTTTATAAGATCAAGAAGGAGCCATTTAACTATTTGACAACTCATCCTTTGTCATCTTCCTTGGTTACAGAGGAGATGCAGCCAAAGGGCTATCAAGCCTACCAGCCTTCTCCCACAAATAGAGAAGGGAGAAAACTGGATATCCTGAGTAGAAAATTACATTCTTCAGTCACATTAGGTTTCAAAATTGCTATGAACCATTATGGCTTGTTATCAGCTCTTCTTATGGGAGAGGAGTCATCCGTTCCTGGAACTCCTGCCAGAAGACAAGTGTCTCCTCACTAAAGTTCTGCATATAGAGGCTATTAAACTTTGGAAGCAGCAAATTAATGTGAGATGGCGTTCTGCAGATTCAGCTGCACGGGCCATGGTGAGCTCCATTGTACTTAGGTGCCACACGTTGTTAAGATCAACAGCCTTGCCTATGGAGACCAGGCTTAAAGCTGAGGACTTACCTTTTGAAGGTTCCACTCTCTTCTTTTCTGAGATGGATGAGATGCTTTCCCTGATAAAGAAGAACAAGAAGGCAGCTAAGTCCCTAGGAGTCTCACAATTGTCCATGTCCCAATTTAAGCAGTGGTGCTTTTTGAGACAGCCCTGGCATCTGTATCAAAGGGACTAAAGCTTTTTCGGCCCCTCGGGGTCTCAGTATCCAACCCCCAAGCTGTTTATCCCACAACAGGGTTACCATAGGTGCAAGGGTTCTAATCAACCTAGGTCGAATCAGCAACCATCCTCTTCCAGAGAGGTGACCTCATCCCAGAAGTTTTCCTTCTGACTAGGATTGTTGCCAGCCTCTGTTCAGTTCAGAAACAGGCTAGCTCAGTGTGCTACAGTCTGGGAGGCTATTACTTCTGAGGGGTGGGTTTTGTCCATAGTTATTTCTGGTTACTGATTACTGATTAGAATTTATGTCTGTTCTGCCTTACTCTTTACCTTTAAGAGGATCCAGCTGAGGAGCTTTGGGTGTTGCCCAGGCTTTGGCCTCCTTAATTGACAAGGGCAGTGTATAGGAGGTTATGGTGTCTCAGGCACTGAAGGGTTTCTTCTTTCATATATTGTTGTAGATAAGAATGGTGGGGGAGTTAGACCCATTTTAGACCTTAAACATTGTTCTTCATGTTTCTCAGCTCCATATGGCGTCCATTCCTTTGATTTTGCAATTATTAAAATTTAATTGCTCTTTCATTGTTATTGATTTGAAGGATGCCTATTTTCATATTTCAGCCCACTCTCAACATCGCAAGTTCTTATTTTTTCATGTGGGGAACGAGTTTTTCAGTACACTGTCCTACCCTTTGGTCTAGCCACTGCACTCAAGGTATTCTCTAAATGCTTAGATCCACATTGCTTACCTCCATATGTGGGGTTGCCATATATTCCCTTACGTAGATTATTGGTTACTGGTGACAGATTCCAAGGACTGAATGTTGAGTTAACATAAGAACATAAGAGAAACCAATGTTGAATCAGGTCAATGGCCCATCTAGTCCAACACTCTGTCACACAGCGGCCAAAATATAACAGGTGCCATCAGGAGGTCCAGCAGTGGGGCCAGGGCACTAGAAGCCCTCCCACGGCTGCCCCCCCCCGAACCAAGAATAGAGTGCATCACCTGCCCCAGACTGAGAGTTCCCATCTATACCCTGTGGCTAATGGCCACTGATGGACTTCTGCTCCATATGTTTATCTAATTCCCTCTTGAGACTCTCCATGTTTGTAGCTGCCACCACCTCCTGTGGCAGTGAATTCCATATGTTAATCACTCTTTGGGTGAAGAAGTATTTCCTTTTATCTGTTCTAACCCGACTGCTCAGCAATTTCATGGAGTGCCCACGAGTTCTTGTATTGTGAGAAAGGGAGAAAAGTACTTCTTTCTCAACCTGCTCTAGCCCATGTATAATCTTATAAACCTCGATCATGTCACCCCTCAGCCGTCGTTTCTCCAAGCTAAAGAGCCCCAAGCATTTTAACCTTTCTTCATAGGGAAGGTGTTCCAACCCTTTTATCATTCTAGTTGAGTTATTGCATTTTTGTCCTAGAAACCTGTCAAGAACTAGGACAGGGGTAGCCAAACTTGCTTCATGCAAGAGCCACAGAGACTAAATGTCAGATGCTCAAGAGCTGCAAGTTGACTTCGAAGGAAGAGGCGGGGTTGGTGTAGTGGCCTGAAATGGACATCACAGGAAGGGACAGAGAGAGAAAGAGGGACAGAGAGAGGAAAAGGGACAGAGAGAGGGCAGGACAAGGGGAGACACAGAGAGAAACAGAAAGAGAAAGACAGAAAGAGAGATTTAAAAGCCCATGGTGGGGGAGGAGAGAGAAATGCATGGCCTGGCTGGGACTCTCCCTCCTTCCCTCCCTCCCTGGCAGAGAGTCCCCTCAGCCCTCTGTCCATGGTGCTAGTGGCGAGAGGCCCATGAAGAGCCTCTCGCCAGGCTCTGCTTAAAGGCTTACGAAGGGGGGGGCACAGGCACACCCTGGCTAGGGCCCTCTCAAACTCCCTCCCTGGCAGACACCATCCCCTGCACCTCCCATGGCACTTACGGTGAGAGGCCCACTGCCCCCTGAAAACAGTCCCTGCCACCCTGCTCCAGAACATCTGGGCCACCCACAGCCCAGGCGCTCTCAGCTACCCCCTCAAAACTGTCCCTGCCACTCCACTGGGTGTGGGGCTGAAGAGCTGGGGCAGGGCTTAGCTTCTAGGAAGCAGCCCCTTCCCACCCACCCAACACTAACAAAGGCTGGTACCCTGGGGAAAAAATCCTCTGCTTTCAAAGCAGAGGGGTGCAGGAGTGTGGCAAGGCACGGGAGCCACAGAAGAGGGCTCCAAGAGCTGCAGGCAGCTCACAAGCTGCAGTTTGGCCACTCCTGGACTAGGACTTCTTGTAAGTGGAGATAAATCACAATTAGTTCTACCTCAGAGGGTACAACTTATTGGAGCTATGCTAGATTCTCTAGTGGGGAAGAGTTTTCTTCCTCCCGAAAAGGTACAGGCTATCTTTGCCTTGATGAGACAGTTCAGATCTCACCAGCTTCAATCAGTTCAGAAAATTATGTACCTTTTGGGATATGTCCGACTGCTCCGACGGCCGCGGCAACAGCCCGGGAACGTCGCCGGCCTCCCCCCCCCCCCGGAGGCCACGGGCAGCCGCGACGGGAGGCGGGCCCGGCTTCTCTCCCGAGCCCCAGGGAAGCACTTACCGGCGGCAGCAAGACCCAACGGGGGGAGGAGGGGCCGCGGCGCGCAGGGACGGTTGCAGCAGAGGAAACGGCGGCCGATGGGCTGAGGGAGGGGAGAGCAAGGCCTGGGCTGCTGGGCAAGCTGCGCCCCACCCCTACGGCCGCGGGACAAAGGCAGGAGCGCGAGGAGGCTGTCGCTCGGCCAGCCCGCACGCCAGAGGAAGATCCAGGAGCCGGAAGGGAGGGGGCTTGGCCGGCGTCCTCAGCTTTACAAGGGGGCGGGGCGCAGAGGGAAGGCCAGGAGGGCGTGCGGGGGTAATAAAAGATGGAACGGACGAGACGGCCGGAGAGGAGGACAACTGGGCTGGCTGGGACTGGCTAGAGAGAGTGAGAGTGTCCCAGTAAGCGGTGAGCTTAAGAAGCCAGACCCAGGACAGGCAAGAAGGTGACAGCAACCCTCTGACGTGACCTGTCTTCTGAGGCCGCTCTCTCTCCAGACCATCCCTTGCCCTGCAACAGGCCCTCCTGGCCCATCACTCCAACCTGGGAGAGCCAGCGGGACCTGGGACAAACCGTGGCCAGCCGCATCCTACAGGGGGCGCCGTCCTACCGCCCAGGGAGGGCATCACAGGATATATGGCTTCTACCACTGCAATTCTGCCTATGACTAGGATACAGATAGGACCCTGCAGCTCTGGTTTCTGTCTAGTTACAGGTCTGGGGTTGATGCCTTATGGCACAGACTTTATATTCCCAGACCTGTCATACATCCTTTATTGTGGCGGTCTTCAATGGACGATTTATCCTGGGAGATTTCCTTCGGCGTTTTTGCACATGAGGTAGTCCTTACTTTGCTCTTGAGTTGGGGCGCCCACTGTGAAGGATTGGCGGCTAGGAGTACTTGGTTAGAAGATGAGAAGCTGCTGCGCATTAACATTTTAAAATTGTGAGCCGTTTGTTATGTCCTGAGTTGTTTCTCAGATATCGTTTGGACAATACAGTTACGATGTTTTATGTAAACTAGCAAGGGGGTACAGGGTACAGAGGTCTATGTCAGAAAGCTACCGTTGCATGGGACATGGCAGTGAAGCTCAGTGCTTCCATTCAAGCTATCTACATCTCTGGGAGTTTAAACATGGAAGCCGACAGATCGAACAGAGCTGGCACACTCTCCCACTAGTGTCCATAAAGGCCACTTAGCTGGAACCACTTTTTACCTTGAGGGGGTCCTGGACGTCAATCTTTTTGTGACACGAGAAAACAAGAAGGCTTAAGTTTCTGTTCTGGAATAGGAATTGATTCCCTAGGGGATGTGTTTCAGCTGCATTGGCAGTGTTCCCTGTGTTCCTGCTCCTTATCAGGGTAATAGAGAAAGCCAGGAGGGAGAGATGAAACATAACCCTGATCGCACCCTTTTGTCCTTATCAAATATGGTTTCTGGTCCTTGTGGAGATCTCCCAGGGCCAGCTCCTTCCCCTACCAAATCAGCCAGATTTAATCAGCATCAGCCAGGTGTTTCGTTATGATCTTAATTGCCTCAACTTGATGGCTTGGAGGCTTCAGACAGAGACCTAATATTTTCTAAGGAGGTTAATGACATTCTCCTGCAGTCACACAAGCCTAACACTAGGAAATCCTGTATATATAAGTGGAGGCAGTTTTTCCTCTGATGTAATGGGAAGGACATGTCACCGGTTGGTGCGCCATTGCAGGTCATATTTGATTATTACACCTGAAAACTAAGGGCCTGGCATTTTCTTCTTTGAAGGTTTACCTGGCTGCTGTCTCTTGCTGTCACAGAGGAACTGAGGGAGGATCAGTTTTCTCCCATCATTTGTCTAAGGGATTTCTTAAGGGGTTAGGTAATTTCTGCCCACCCCAGGATCCTTTAATGCCCCAGTGGTTTCTGTCTGTTGTGTTAGCACAGTTAATGCTCAAGCCTTTTGAACCCCTTGTTACCTGTCTTTTGGCAGAAATTCCTCTGAAAGTGTGTTTCTTAGCAGCTGTGACTTCAGCCAGGATTGTGAGTGAGCTAGCAGCTCTTCAAATGAATCCCCCATTTTTGAAATTCTTTCCTGAAAGGGTAATCATTTGCCCTAGTGTTAGGTTTCTTCCTAAGGTAGTGTCTAGGTTCCATTTATCCCAAGATATTGCTTTGCCTGTATTTTTTCTTGCATTGAGCTCTGAGAATGGGTACTCGTTGCATTCTTTTGATGTTAGGGGGCATTATTTTACCTCAAGAGAACCCTGTCCTGATGGATTGTCATGGCCATTAGGGAGTGTTATGATAGGGCCAGATTGCCGTGCCTGTTGAACATTCATGCCCATTCCACTAGGGCAATGGCTTCTTCCGTAGCTTTCTGGATGGAGTGCCTTTGATGGAGATTTGTAGAGCTGTCACTCGGTCATCGGCAGACACGTTTGTACATCACTACACTTTGGATCTGCAGCCAACATGTGAGGCTCAAGTGGGCAAGGCAGTTCTTCATTCACTGTTCAAGTGAGGAGAGCATGCTCCACCACCTGGTGAGTAGCTTGCTAGAAACCACATATGGGACTGCACAGGCATTTTGGTCCTGCATAAAAGTTAGCTAAACTATCCTGTGAGGACTGGAACTGCATGACCTCATCTGTCCCAGTCATTTCAAGGCAACAAGAGTTTGATTGATCAAATGTAATGGAGGTTTAGGTGTCCAAATGAACCAGCTGAGGCTCAGAGCCAGTAGTATTGGTTGAATGGAAGAAAGCTACTGGAGAAGTTGAAAAAGATGACATCTATACTCAGTTGAAAGAACGTTGGCTGTCATTTGCTATATTACTCTGTTCTTTATATTCTTTGATTACAGAGTTGCTGCTGGATGCTGAACATAGCAAGTGGAGCCAACTGTAGACCTATTTTTTTCCCAGTGTAAAGCTGAGTGACAAGTATATGAACTCTGATTTCAGCTCCAGCTACCCAGTTTCATTTGTCACATTGAAGCTAAATTACTGTGATGTTCCATGTAATAGGACTATACCTCAAGATCTTAGGGAGGTAAAAATTTGCTTTGTAACTTAACTGCTGCTTATTAAACAGAGGACAATTACTTTGTATATGTTTGACAAGGTTTTTTTTAGCTTCAAATCATATTTTTTTTCACTAACACAAGTAGCAAGAAAAGAACTAGTGTCAAATATAATTACTTCGAGGAAGAGTTTTGTGTGTGTGTGTGTTGTGTGGGTTTTGACTTTCAGATAATCATGTGTAGGGTGTAATAGCTCATTGCTTTGAGTTTGGGCAGGGGGAATGAAGTGTTGAAGGTTTTTATATTGGTTTGGTTAAATGTCAATAGCATCATGTGTTCTTGGTATACTGTCTAAATATTTTTATGGCTTTATAGAGATCCAGATTACCCACATGTTGTGATCTTCCAGATGTCCCTCCGTGGCTTTCTTTATTCTGCATGAAATAGAATCTCTGAGAAACTGGGCTACTGGAAGTGGTCCTCAAAAATGTTGATGGTTTGGAATATAGTGATGATGGGAATATAGTGACATGTGGGCACTGAGCAGATTTGGATACCGATTCCTACACACTTTGCACCCAGATCAATGGTTTGCCTTGATTGCATCTTTCTTTACAGACCCAAAAGTACAAGATGCACACTCTGTTGACTAATGTTTTATGTAGGGGTGTGCATTCCACATAAACTGAACTGGGAAAAAACTGAAAAAATACCTTATTGGTATAAGTGGGCTACTTATTGGTATAAGTGGGCTCCTTTTCCAACTATCTGAAAATGGCTGACCCAAAAAATCTCACCGGAAAGCTGCAGTTAAAGGTCATTTAAAGGGCTCTCAGTCCTTTTAAATGCCTTCAGAGTGAACACTCAGCTTGGAAAAAGTCCTTTAAATGCCTTTTGAGTTCACTCACCATGAAGTTGTGTGACTTGAAGAAGGCATTTAAAGGGGTCATGATCTCTTTAAATGCCCTTTGCCCCTCCATTGAAAACAATGGAGGATGTGTGCACATTCTTCTGGGGCACATAGAATTGGACCCCCTGGTCCAGTCTTTATGAAACTTGGGTGGGGAGGGTGTTGAGGAGAAGCACCACCAGCTGTGCTTCAAATTTGGTGCCTCTACCTCAAAAAACAGAGCCTCAGAGATCCCCAGATTGATTCTCCATTATAGCTTATGGGGACCATTGGCTATAATGGAGCTGAAAAAAATCAGCAAACCCTAATATTTCCCAAATCTGAATACCATACCAGTACTGGCATTTGGGAACATTGGGAAATATTGATATTTTCCAGGTACAATGTACCTGAACCCAAAAAATACCCAGATATTATTATTATTATTATTATTATTATTATTATTATTATTATTATTATTATTATTATTATTATTATTATTACCTAGTTTTGCACTCTCCTTTCTCTCTCTTCTTTTGTCAAGTTAGTTTGCTGTCTGGTGCATTTTGACTGTTTTTCTGTCTAGTCATTGTTTTACTTCAACTCGTGTGCCTATATGAGAAGTGCATTCAGTGTCCATATAAACTGAGATATTCTGGCACAGGCAGAATCTTCTTGATGGGGCATATGCCTTTAAGGGTGTAGTTTCATTCCAGTCAACTTTAAAGACTCTCATTTTTTAGAAAGGATTGCTTTAATGTCTTGATTGATGCCTGCATATAAGTAAGCATCATCTTTTACATAGAGACTGTTGTGATTTACCAACTTGCAGATTGCCCAGAGTTGATTGTAATGTTAGAAGATGGTGGAATGTACAAGAAAAAGAATAATGATAAACTCTTTCCATGTGTGGAAGCAACATTTGGTTCATGCAACATTTGTCTGAATTTTTGAAGTAGATACATTTTGTAATTTCCAAACTGGAGCAATTTTAAGCAGACTGTTTATGCATATTAATTATTGTAAATAATAATTTATGTACAGTACCATCAAAGTTTAGAAGCACCAGGGCAGTTCGGTGCATCAAAGAGCTAACACTCAGTTCTTTTGGGTTGAGGAGACAAAAGAGGGGAGGGGAGGGGAAGGAAGAGTAACATGGGACAGATTTGCACAAAACACTTGTGCTTAAGGGCTTCATTTCAGTTGGGGTTGAGAAGAAAATAAGGCAGCATTCTTGGCAATGTTGGGTTTTGCTAAAGAAATTTGAAGTGAGGGTGTTTCATGTTTTCAGGACAGGTGATGTGGGTCAAATACCAGGCTGTGCGTCTCAACTTGCATTAAAAGTGCTACTATTTTAATGATCTGTGACAGAAAGTATTATGGGTTTTTTTCCCCAGGGAAGCAATATAACTGCAGCTTGAAATAACATATTAATGCTTGCAGCCCCCCTTTTTTGATTTTGCCTTCCAATGCATCTTGCATCCTCTCTTTTGTTCCACTTTGCACCCGGGTTTTGTAAATAGCAGCAGTGGCGGCAGCAGCAGCAGCTCTGGGCCTTGGTGCACAGCAATCTGTTAAGGAGATAAATAATCTGCTTTGGCATGACACTCCTACTCTCCTCTTTAATTTGTCTTACACAAGGAAAATTATAATTAAATCATTCAGGGTAAACCCTTGAGTACAGAGAGGGGAGAAAAACACACACACTTTGGTAAAGATTGCCAGTAGAGACCAACTTCCCTGTTGTGCCGAGTGGAGACATTTATCAATATTCAGCACTATTAAAAGGAGAACATTTTTGTGTAATTTGTGAGGCGGATGCCAAAGCTCAAATCAAGGCTTGTTAAGCTCCTTTTCCCTGTGCAGCGGTGGGCAATTCAGCATTGTTAGCATTCTGTTCCGACAGAGTGTTTTCCATGCTTGGATTTGGCTCAGACAATTTAATAATGTTTGTTGTGCTGATTATATACATGCGTATAAACTCACTCAATGTAATATATGTACCTCAGTCATTTCTGCCCTAAGGGAAATGTTTAGCTTACATGTATTTGTATTCCCTAAGAATAAGCAAAAGTGAGACCAGCCACTAGTATGCAAATCGCAGCATTTGGTTCTCTTCAACAGAAACTCAGCAGCAGCACAGTGGTAAATTATACAAAAGCAGAGCAGAAGCTCCTCTCCATTTTTTTAAATAAAAGGTTGTACTGACTTGTACAAGTTTAGGGAGGCTTATGCTGCTTATTTAGACAAATGACAGACATGAAATCCGGTTGGTAAAAGATGGATAGGCTACATCATAGCCACAGACATTAATTCAGGTGTGAAAACTTGTTACTAGGGGTGTGCATTTGGCATAAACCAAGCTGGAAAAATACCTTACTGGTATTTTGGGGGTATTTTTTAAGACAGTTACCAAATGGGGCTGCATTTTGGCTATCTGAAATGGCCAAGCCCCGAAAACCCCCAAATACTTGGGATTTTGGGGGCCACTGGATAGTTGAACTTAAAGGACATTTAAAGGGATCACAATTCTTTTAAATGCCTTCTCTAAGCCATGCAGCTCCATGGCAAGTTCACCCAGAAGCTGTTTTAAGGGATCACAGTCCCTTTGAAACCTTCCGGGTGGTCACCACTTGGAGAAGGTGTTTAAAGGGACTGCAAGCCTTTTAAATCCCTTTGGACTCTCACCATGGAGTCACACAGCTTGGAGAAAGCATTTAAAGGGCCCTTTAAATGCCTTCCCTCTCTTAATTGGAAACAGTGGAGGATGGGAGCACCTTCTTCTGGGACCCATAGAATTGCCCCAATCTTTTTGAAACTTGGGGGTGGGTTGAGGAGAGACACCAACAGCAAAGCTGCAAATGTGGTGCCTCTCCCTCATCAAACAGCCCCCGATACCCCCAGATCGATTCTCCATTATGTCATATAAAGATCATTGGCTATAATGGTCCCCATAGGATATGATGGAGCTGAAAAAATGTGGCTTTCCCGAATATTTACTGAATCTGAATTCAGTAGACAATAAATTTAAGTGAGCTAAAGTTCAAGAGCAATAGTTTGGTAGGTAACATGAAAACCAGATGAAAAACAGGAAGAAGACAGGGCGGCAATGCCTGCTGCTTCAAGGCTATTGAATGTAAGTTGATCCTTTTTCCTTTGACTTTTGGAGCCATTTGCCTCAGGCAGCACTTTTAAAAATTATTTCCGAATGTACATCTCGATTTATGAAGTCTGTCCAGAATGGTTGACAATATACTTAAACTAGAGTGCAACAAACCCATCATAAAACCATATTAATCATTGCATAGAGACCACCAAAATAAATTAAATTCTTCTCAATCCAGGCATACCAGATATTTTGCCCAGTTAGCCCTTTGAAAGGCCCAGTTAGACAAGCTTGTAGAAATAATAGAAGGGAGAGGGTATAATAAACTTTCTTTTGCAGATTCTTCCACTGTGACAAGGCTGCCAATGGTGAGGAAACTGGTCTTCACCTCACCAGTGCCAAACCTTCTCTGCTCATTTCCCTTTTAAAGTATTGTGGATGAAACACCATCTCAGTTTTCTGTAGTCTTCTAAAGCAATAAAGTTACCGGGGGGGGGGGTGGTCTCTGCCATTCTGAAATTTTTAAAAAGTCTTGTTCTCCCATATTTAAAGAGTGAGTTCACTGTTTGTGGCCAAATGATTATTCACATCAGTCATGCTGTGGCAAGGTTGCCCAATCTGATGGCCACAACATTTCTTTTATGTGCTTAGGGGAAAAAAGGCCATATTGCTTTACCACTTCTACAGTCTGCCTGAAATTGACTAAGAATGTCAGAATGGTCTGTTAGCTGAGTTTCAAAATGAGGCTGTGTGAAATAGTTCCCCACGCAGAAGAGAGGGCTTCCTCAAAATCTTCCTAATCAAACAAAATATCAAATGTTTCCAATTCCAATCAAATGTTCCCAATTAGAGTTTTAGCTGACCCTTTACAGGCCCCAAAGAAAAGGAGGCCTTGAAAACTGTGGATTCTTCAGAACCAAATATATCCATCCTAACAATATACTGGGATGGATGTGATTAACAGTTCTAGTGAGGAGGCTTCTGTTGGATTATTAAAACACAAAACAAAAACAAAATCTTAGTGTGCGTTTTTGTCATGTCAACTTTTTACCCGCCATAAGCCAGCTTTCAGAGTGAATGGGTGTTCATTTGACTGTGGGTCATTAGATTCATATACTGCTGCAAAATACATCAGGTTGACTGTAGCCCACATTCCACTATCATTGATTGGTCATTTCAGTATTGCTTCTCTGTGATTCCCAGTTTTATAGAAGAACACTAAAGCAGGTAAAATCGCATGGAATTAAATGACTAGTGAACAAGCCAAAGAGTCATTTTCTTCCTTCCAACAGTTGCCGACAGGCATCATATGCAAAAGAAATAAGTCTTCTTAAGTTTGGAAATGGATCTTGGACATCTTAGAAAGCTTTAGCCTGGAATGTTTGGAGGTGCTCAGCAGACTGACTAGCATCAGATGAACTGAAGAACAATTAAAAGCACATTGGTAAATCCATTGGGTTGGGTGTGTGCTGACATTATTGGTGATCATCTCAGTCAGTTTCTTGTGTCCTTACCTGTGCATAAATCACAAGTTTGCCCAGCTATCCTGAACTAATTTATTAATAAATACATTTATTACACACCTATAATGCACTACAGGTGGCTTTTGTGAGAAGTCTACTCTGCCCCCTCTCCTGTTGTGTGTTCAGTGCTGTTCATCCTTGCTCCTGTGCTCAACGTGCAGCTTATGGTTGCATGGGCCTATTTTTATTTATTTTATTTCTTCACATTTATACCCTGTTCTCCCAGCCAGAGCCGGCTCAGGGAGGCTTACATAAAATTAGTAGAGAACATTTAAAATAACACAAAAAATAAATTAAAACAGTATTAAAACTAGACTACAATTCTGTGATACCATAATAAGTGCTAGATTTGCTGTAATAAAGTTTGTGATGGCTACCATCGACTCTCACTTCCCAAGCTGGCTCGCAGGTCTTCTGTAGTTGTCTTTCGGTGTCTTTCCAATGGCTGGCACAGGCTGTTAATATAAGTTCCAGTGGCAGGAGGGCTTCTTCTCCTAGTTGTTCAAAGGTGGTGGTGGCTCCAAAGGCCTGGTGGAAGAGCTCCATTTTTTCTTGGCCATGAGAGAACAGGTTGTTTATCTATAATTGGTGTTCCTTGAGTGGATGTCTGTGTAGGTGCAGCCTTGAGTTGCTGTGATGCACAGAGACCACAAAGTAGAACCTTAATGTCCCGTACTTCTCCCACAGTTAATCAATATGGTCTTTACTGAGCACTTTCTGTTCCTCCATCTCCGCGCCCCCCCCCCCAGGGGGGGCAATGGAGCCACCAGTAGCTCATGTTGCAAGAGTGGTCTGTCTTGTGTTCAACAAGCTACAGCAATCCTAAAGCTCCTTCTGCAAGTGGTAACTGGGTGAAATGCATCTAGTTAGGTTCAGCATGAGGTTTTGGAAAACTTCTTTTATCACCTGGACACAGTTTTGTCAACTCTTGTGTGTTACACAAGGGTGACCCAAGACTGATAAAAATCAACACTTGGTATGATATAGCCTGCTGAGCACAAACTAATTCAAAGACTGTCATCCATTTCATATGATCTGTTGTTCAACCCTATGGAACTCAGGTGTCATTGTGTAAAATGCCTTTGGGCTATTGGTATGACATAATATATGTCCTTTTCATCAACATTAAAAAATTTAGTGTTGTTACTTGGCAGTTATTTTTTTTGTTCTGAGTTCATTTGAGTTGTGCGGCTACATCTTGTGTCTGCCAGGTCAGTCATTCATGGTTAGTCTTTTGAGAAACATAGGGAAGGGTTTTTTTAAAATCAGATAGTGTTTTATTTTACAGTATCTCTCTCATATATTCTCTTCCTCTAGACTACCATCTAGCATGGCATTTGTATTGCCAAAGAACTCCAGCAAATTAGTTACACCTGGCCTCCTTCTCATCCGTCCATGCTGAAGATCTTTAAGCTTTCCAGGTTGTTATAAGGCTGAATCCTGCAAAATTGTTCGATGTCTTTCCCCCACCCCCATTGCATCCCCAAGTGATGTTAAGCTAAGCAGTCTGTAATTGCTTGTTACATCACATGGCCATTCTTTGGATAAGGGCCTTTAGGTTTGTCACTTTCTGGTTCTCAGGAATTTGACCTGACACTTGAAAACTTCTGAATTGGAATGGTTCACTGGTTTCAGGTCAGAAGTAATAATGATTAGTTGTGCGCTTTATAGTATTAAAGCAGTGTATCCAAAAGGCACTTTAAATAGATTGGGTGAGCCTTGGCAGACGTTGAACAGAATTTTTCCAAAATTTAGCATATGTATTGTTTTATACCTCCATCTGGTCAACAGATATCTAAGTATTCTGTATACTGCCATTCTTTTCCTATCACTAGGATACTTACATGTGTCTTTAATATCACTTCAGAGTATTTTCTGCATACGGGTTGTTGATTACTTTCTGCTGATATGCACACATAACTGTGTTCTGATTCTACAACCATAGCTGTAAACAAGCATTGCTATCCAAATGCTCTGAGTCTAATTACAAATCAGGTCCCCTTCCATTACTAAATTTCCTTTTCCCAATCTAGCCATAGTTAAGCCCTTATTAATTTCATTTGGGAAAATGTAAGCATATGTTTTACTCTCTCAGTGAAATCAAATGTTTTCTCAAATGCTTAATTGTGGCTGAGTTGTGAAAAGGAAATCACACAATTCTAAAGGTATAGGAATGAATATTTCTTCCATCTTTTCTTTGATGCAGCTGACTTTTTTTTTAACTTCATTGGCTGTGTCAAACATATTAACTGTTCCAAAACAGCAGGGCAGCCAAAAAAACAGACTAACCTCTGAATCTGGATTGAGGATGACTAATAACCATTGGACAAATGTCAGGAAATAGAGGAAGTAGTTTAAGTGATATCCATGAGGCTATTTACTCTTCTGAGAATGAATTATTTAGCTTGGTAGAGGCTCTATTGCATTACAGATTTCTCTTTTAGTGTATAATCCTGATCCTAAACCTCCCATTTGGTTTTAACAGAGCATTGTTCATTTTAGCCCTAACCTCGAAGACGCTGACTACCAAGTGATGAACCGTTTATAATCGAGGTGAACATGATCCAATGCACCAAAGTTTAATATAGGAATTGGATTTTAGGTTGCAGGCCCCCCCCCCTTGAAATTAAGGGCATCATTTGTCTTAAGTGTACTACCAGTCTTATAACTATTTTACTTTTTCTGCTTTATTCTACTTTTTATTTCCTTGACCTCTTTTATATTTTATCTGAAAAATTGTGCTAGCCAGTAACACTTCACTTATAAATAGTGAACAAGTATAAAATGAACTCTTATTAATTTTTTGGAGGTTTGTTTGTCTGGGTCTAGCTCATAATACATGCCTCACTCCGTAGGTGTAAGCCTCCATTTAGTTGTGCAGTTTAGAGGTTTTAATAATAGCGTTATGCACAATACTTTGCAATACTTTCTTGAATGATTATGAACGAAATGGTTTACCCTGGACAGTAACTGAAAGGTACAGTCTCCATTGTCACATTTTTACTGGGCAAAATGAGTTTATACAAAGGCATCTGGAATAAGAAAAGCAAACCGTGCATCATAAAGTGTATTCTCATTGGAGCAAAAAATAAAAAGCCCACAAAAGGAAGAAATGCTTTTACTTGTTTGATGTTGCCAGTTTCTGGCTGCATAAACAAAGGAGAGAACTGTTCCTTTGGGAAAGTGTTTTAGGAATAAAGGAGGCTTGCTTGTAAAAAAAAATGAGCATAATTTGTGTATGTGTCTGTATATTCACATGTGTGTTGAAAGCTAACATTCTGATGGCTCCTTAAATGCCATTTCAAATCCAGAGCACAATTTTCCACAGCACAGGTGGTACTAATATAGGACAGTCCCCTAGGCACTTGTCGCCAAGAGTTGTACAGCTTGTTCAGTGTCTGCGTCCATATGGCAGTTTGTCCCATTCATAGAAAGACATTGTAGCCATGCCTGTGGGTGCTGTGGTCAATGCAGTGTGAAAAGTGGATTTTTAACTCTCAGCAGCCTATGCTTTGCACTGTGTTTTATGGCAAACTCCAGGTTGTGTGCAGTTTTTTAAATCACCAAGCAAATTCTTGAATGTTGCTGGTACTTTTATAAAAAAAATGTTTCTCTCTGTGTATGTGTGCATGTGTGTTCTTTGTAGTAGTTAAATTGGCAGGCATGGTAATTTTATTTTGCAGTCCAGTGCCTGGTGTAGTTCCTTTGTTCCTTTAATCCTGGCCAGTGTTTTAGACTGACCTAGTCAACTCCAGGACTTGGTGTGGGCAGGAGCGAGGAAAAAAGGAAGTTGTATGCACTGTTGCTCCAGAAAGGGAAAGAACTGGACTTATTAAACTGTGTCTTTGTTTGAAACCATGCTGCCTCCTTACTTTGATGCCTAACATTGAGAACACAACATCTTGAACATTCATCTTCAAAGAAATCTCTGGTTATTGATGGGCAAACTACATGTGATGGGGGCAGCCATATACATTGTTCACATGACGTGGTGTATAAAGCAGAGGATAAGTAAACCCTAATTTTTGCAATAAAAGAGGAACACAAGCGAAGGGGAAGTGAATGTTGCTCCCTCCCTGTGTTCAGTCACTGCAAGCACCTTGCTCAGCTAAAATACTGGAAGCGAGCTGGGTGAGGGAGAAGAGTGGCTGAAGCTATGGCGGCTAAGGAGAGGGATGGAACGGTGTTCAGCTGTCCTCACAACCATGCACATTTTTTGTTCTCTAAAATTATACACAGTCCCGCTTTATACATGACAGGAGCAGACAAGTGACCAGACCATACCACTCCCCACCCCATCTCATTTGATCTTTATTCTGTGACCAAATTCCTCTTAAAGCCCCAAAGTAGATTTTGCTTAGTTTTACACTGATGACTCTCATGTACAGCTTACAGTGAAATCCTAAGCAAAGATACATTCTATTCAGTCCATCAGGTTAGAAGGATGTAATTCTGCATAGGAATGGGAGTCACATAACCATGGTCTTCTTTATGCAAGACAGTGATTAAAATGTGGAATTTGCTACCAAGGGTTTTGTGATTAGGGACAGGCACAAACCTCGTCACGAACCTAAGTTTGTGACAAACATCACTGGTTTATGGTTCGTGAACTGAAGGTTCATGCCCATCCCTATCCATGACCCTCTGTGTGATTTCAGAGGTCCATGGATGGAAGCGTGGGGAGTGAGAGGGATCACTGAAATGGCTTGCGTCCATTTCAGCAATCCTTTTTGCCCCCTCCCACTTGGAAGCAGGGGGAGCAAAAGGGATCGCTGAAATGGCTTGCAAAAACCATTTAAAGGAAAGACTCCCTTTAAATGGCTTTTGCAGGCTCCCCCCCCTTCATTCCGCTGGCCTCAGGGAGCCACTGCCAGCAGAAAGGAGGGAAGATCTCATATTTCCCCGGAACCTCACAAACCAAAGTGGTTTGTTAAACAGGGAGGTTTGTAGTTCGTGTGATCTCATGAACCATGAAGAACCTCAATTTTTCCAGTTCATGCCCATCTCTAGTTGAGATGGCCACAGGAATAAACAGCTTTAAAAGACGATTGTATGGATTCATGGAGGATAGGTCTATCAGTGGCTACTAGCCATGGTGACTGAGGGGGAACTTCCACATTCAGAGGCACTATACTTCTGAATCCCAGAGCCAGGAAGCAGCATCAGGGAATGGTCTCAGCTTCTATGCCCTATTGTTGGCCTTCTGGAGGAACTGGTTGACCACTGTGTGAGACAGGATGCTCAAGTAGATGGGCCATTTGTCTGACACAGCAGGGTTGTTCTTGTGTTCTTATGACTCAAGACAAAAGAAATTACTTTTCTTTAACCAATGATTACCGTTTCTTCAAGCAGTGGTCTGTAGGAGTAGTTTCAATTGAATTTTGTGTGACAGTAGATAACCAAATGGGTTAGAGTGAAAAAATGCCTATGACATTTTGCTTCTTTTCATCTTTGAGCCCAATTGTGAGCTTGACAAACCTCTGGAATGTGTCTTAGTATTCTGCAGTGGAATGCTTTGTGGGTGGGGTATGGGTCCAACTGTGAACTAAAGGGAAAGTACTCAAGTGGTTTTCTTAATGAAGAGCACAGAGGATACATTTTTAAAAACTGAGAAAAGGGTTTTTAAGCACTGGCAAAACAGCAAAACTGGATGGTTCCTCCTGTATCCCACATTACCGTTCTCATGCCAAATGTTGATCTACTTTTGCGTGATTATTTGTTATGTTGTTTGGATAAACAAAAACAAATAAAAAGAACAGCACCTGTAATAGCATATGATATTTACACTACCTGTATGATTCAGCTGGTTTTCCTGAGGAAACAGAGAGGCTTGTGTCCTATGGAATTTGAGTGCTTTTTATAATGTGCAAATGAAGGGAAGCATGGCACACACCTGCTTGAATGGAAGAGCTTTGCTATAATTTTTCCCCCTTGCTCCTTTATTTGCGCTTCTGAGGGGCAGGGAACAAGAACTGGTTATTTTGGAAGAGTGGAAATTGAGAAAAGCAATGGTCATTTCCCGTGTGCTTGAACAATGATAGGACTTCCTGGAGCAGAACACCATGTTCATTTCTCTTTAACTGTATGTAGAAGCCACCATGCAACCCTGTTGAACAACCTCTCATTTTTTTCTCTAAATGGGACCTTAATGGGATTCTTCCAGAAGTTGCATCTGATGGAGAATGGACTCCAGTACTGTAGTAATAATGAAACAAATCGCTCCCTTGAGAGACTTACAAAGAGGACAGTTTTTTCCCCTCTCTGTACCTTTTGATAGTGGTGCTTTGTTGCTTTCTGAAAATTTGGTTTGCTTGCATTTGAACTACGGGCTTTAAAAAAAAATCTTGCATGTGTGCAGGAAACCAATATGATGTCCACACAAGTGCTTATGTTCAGGCATACGCATACCACAAAATTAAATGAGATTATTAATTTTCTTGAAGTCAATCATGTGTTTTCTGTTTCTCTTTTTAACAACCATATTGAACAAGGGACAGAGTTTTAGTTTTTCCTCTTTTTTTGTCCTCAGAATGAATCATATATTCAAGAGCATAAGGCATTTCTGTGTTAAAGATCAGCAAGGAAAATACGCAAAATGTTGGTTTAATTAGAATAAAGTGATCCTGAGATACTGAATCAATCCAGCTTCATCTGAATAAATTAGAGAACTATGCAGAGAGGAATAAAATGAGATTTAGCAAGGATAAGTAGCGTGTAGTTCTGATAGGAAGTTGGAAATCAAAATGCATGTATAAAATGAAACCTCAGCTTGGAAGAAACAGTTGTACAAGGAGGAGGTGATGAGAAAATACAGTGCCATTTTTTTAAAAAGGCTAATATTGTCTTCAGTGATTATCAGTTTGTATATTTTAAAGTTGTTCTTCCCATTATAAAATATTATAAAATACCAGTGAGGATGCTGAAAACGAACTTGAATGGAGAATATAAAAGTAACTGGGGCAAATACTAAAGTGAGCACTTAAAATGATAAAGGTTTGGAAAGAAGTAGGATGTGATCCAAGATTAAAGGGAATTAAATATCTAGAGACTAGGAAAATAGAGACCATAGGAAACTATGATAGTATGTAAGTATGTATGTAAGTACATGAAGGAACATTAAAAAGAGAAGGAAAGAGAAAGTGTTCCTATTAGCTAGAGATGAAATAACAAGAAAATGCTGGGTCTTATTTTTTTTTCTTTCCTGTTAAAGTACTGTGCTTCTAATACACTTTGCATTCTAGATGCTTAGAGTGCCAAACTGAAATAAAAGTTGAATTGATTGGGGTACAAGTTGGAGAAATAAAATTAAATGAACAGTGGAATCTCTATCCAAAATGGTTGTTGGAAATTTAAGCCAGTTGATGTATTCCTGCCATAGAGATAGGTTGGTATCTTGTGAAGAAACTCGGGATTTGGGTAAGGCTTTGAAAAGCAGAACAGAAATAAATGTGATAAAAATGTTGATAATAGGAAATAATAATTTTACCAATTTAACATTCTGTGTTAGTTTCTTATGGAACTGTCTGCTTCCTTACAATAGAGTTGCCCAATTTGGGTTGGCCAATCCCTGTAGATTTGGAGGTGGAGCCTGCGGAGAGTGGGGTTTGGTGAGGGAGCTCAGCTGAGATGTGATGCCACAAAGTCCATCCTCCAAAGCCACCATTTTTTTTTCAGGGGAACTGACCTGTATAGTCTGGAGATCCACTGTAATTCTGGGAGATTTGCAGGTCCCACCTAGAGGTTGGCAACCCCTAATCTATAGATCATATTTGCTGCGTTGCTTTGATTTGTTGGTTCTGCTAGTTTTAGCTAAGAGAATTATAAGGCACTATACATGGGGTTACCGTTGAAAATTGTCTAGAGATTTGTTCAGTAGTCTGCTGACCATGCGAACAGTGTTCCACTAGTTTTACACACACACAAATGTTATTTGCAAGCCCAATTTCGAAGTGCTAGTTGACTTTTAAAATTACTTAGATTCATTGACTCCTTCAAGAAGCAGGTGAAAACAGTTCTGTTCTTCTGGATCTTTCAGGATAAAGCCTTTGCCAGCTAAAAAGACATTTGTAGGTATATCTGCTACTGTTTTTGTATAATTTGAATGATTTTTAATGTTGGGAAGGTTGTTTCATTTTATTTTATACTTCTTTGTATACCAAGTACAGATGAGTATACCAAGTGGTAAACCAAGTGCAGATGAGTTCTGTTATTAGTTGGCTGGCAGACCTCACTTTGGAGTCAAGTAGTGAACCAGTTCTTTGATGTGTTCCAAAAGAATGACTCTTGCCCTAGTCGACTGCATTGACACTATTCTGTCACTTAATCCTACACTCTTGATTATGGCGATAGAGTATCTAAACTGCTTCCAGTGAAAAGTTTGTGAGGTGATGTGAGGCAATATGATGTGGTATATCTATGATGGCCCATGCACAGACACCCAAACAGAACACTTTACATAACTTCTTAAATTGGTTATTGTTGAACTTTATAAATCCAGAAATACTGTACCATGATTATCAAATCAGAGGCACATAAACGTACATTTTAGACTTCTCTGGATTGGGGCCTGACAGCCTCCTGTTATTCTTTATTTATTTATACTATTTATTTATTTATTTTCTTTAGGCAAGGGTTGAATCCTCTTTGTTTTCATGTACTTTTTGGAGTCTACACACACACATATATTCTGTGGTGCTTTCCTTGTACTTAGAGTCCTTAAGGGTGCAAGATCCATATTCCAATTGCTGTGAGAGTATATTTGCATATCTTTAGCATAGCATATTGGGCCTATTTTGTGCTGTACCATATATCTCTTAACTTCAGCTGTGTTAACGTGTTCTGAGGCCTGTGGACACACTGCTGCTCTGTCACCTGCATTCATTTCAGAGGGTCTTAAGCCCCAGTGAAGCAAACAGCAGTCTATATTAGAACTGAGTGTTTTGCGAGTGACCTCCAATACCTTACATTGCAGTGGTCATCCACAAAGAGAGCAAAGATCCTTTTTTGTGAATGCTGTTTCAAACTCTTCAAGTTAATGTTGTCCTCCTAAATAGTGTATGCCAATAATAGCAATGGGCTCAGCCTCTTAAAAAGAACAAAGCTGACAATCACTGGGCTTAAATTACCATCATTCCAATGGCAGGGTCTCCGCATGAATATGATATCCTGATGGGATGTGAAATCCTCTAATTAAACATGATTTTAGAACCAGAAAGAGGAAAGAAAATGAGATGATGAGGATAATGGGCAAGAAAGGGAATGCGTTTCAACAAAGAGTGAATGATAGGCATACAAAAGCATTGTGCCATCCTTTTCCTTGGCAGATTGCTCAAGCTTGCTGTTTTGAAACTGTTTGAAATAACCCTTGGATTGAGGCTCTATAAGTAAACTCACAATACCAAAGCACAGCCTTGAAAATTAGACGAATGTTCTTATTGGCCCATTCAAAATATGCAAATAGTAGGTTATCGAGAGGACCTTTTTTCCCCTGTATTGTCCAGATCGCCAATTAAAATAATCATTTCAACCCTTACTGTCCTACTCATGGAAGAGGGCAGTAGTGACCAGAAAAGTGATTCCTTAATGGTAGTGCCAAGTCTTTAAAGCTCACCTGGGGCCTGCTTTATTAGCATTTAGGCACCACGCTGAGACATCTTTATTCACCTAGACTTTAAACTAAATTTGTATCCATCTCTGTTATGTGTAGTGCCATCACTGTTATGTATATTCCTGCTGAGGCTTTTATGGGATGCTTTATGCCCTTGTTTTATGCCTGTGATAGTTTTGTATTGCTGGTTTTATCAATCAGCTGCTGGTTTTCACTTCTGTTGAAATAACAGGGGCCTCGAGGACCATGTTCCTCCTCTTCAGTGCCCTCTCTGCTTGTTCACTTTGTCTGGCAGGAGCTGTGACAGCAGGTGGGGAAGGAGAAAGTGCCATTGCCATCTCTTCCCAGCTACCATTGCTTGCTCACCTTATGGCCTGTACAGGGCAGGTGCATAAAAAAGCAACAATTCCTCCAGGCCATCTCCATTTGTTTGCCTTCTTTCTCTGGCAAGAAGGAGAAAGCTGTTCTGCCACTGCGTCATCCCAGCCACCACTGCTGCCATGTTGCCCTTCAGCTTTTTTCCTGCCAGACAGCGGTGATGACACCAACAGAAACAAGCTATCTTCTTTTCGTCCTTTCTCTTCTGGCCCCTCTTGACCACTCGACCCTCTCTGTTCCTCCATTCTCCTCTATCATTGGTCTCCTGAGAGCCACCATGGTGTAGAGATTAAACACATGGTGTAGTGGTTAAAAGCGATGGACTCTAATCTGGAGAACCAGGTTCAATTCCACACTCTTCCACAATAAGCCAGCTGGGTGACTGTGGGTCAGTCACAGCACTTTCAGAGCTCTCGCAGCCTGAAAAATAAGTCTCGCTCACCACCTAGTGGTGAATAATGCTAAAAGAGCTAGAACTGCTTTAGATCTCCTGGCTATACTACATACAATGCCATACAATTATTATTATTATTATTGGTCTCCTTTGTTCCCAACAACTGCAGCATCCCAGGATTTATTGCTGTATGTTATCTGTGCAAGTGCAGACAATGCTTTTCCAGTTTGGGAGATTTTATAACACCTCCCTTTTTGTTTTTTTAGATTTTTTTTCAACACTGGGGTTTCTGTAAGTGTGTGGAAAGATCTCCCTTCACATCACGGGCCACGTTCATAATTAAATATAATGTTGATTTGTCTGCTGGAGATAGTTTATTGAATAGATGTTAACACGTGGGGAACCCTCAAAGATGTGTGAGAGGCATCACATTTTCCCCTACCACACTATTTGGTCTTTCCTTCCCTGAAAGCCCCAATAGCCTCTCCCCTTTTTCTTCTTCCCCTTTTCCCCTCTCCCTACTTCTTTCTTTCCTACCCATCCACCCACCAACCTACATTTCTCTGGCCTCTCCTTCTTCAGTTTTCCCTTCTTTCTTCGTCCAGCAGCCTCTGTCTGGGAAACTCAGTTGCAAGGACCTGTAGGCAATTTACTTTCCCCTCTACCCCCTCCCCTCACAGTTTTCTCTTTTCCTCCACATGGCAGCACCCATATCCTCACCTTCCCCTGCTTTCTTCTTTCCTTCCCACCCACTTTCCTTCCCACTCCATTTTATCCTCACAACAATTCTGTGAAGTAAGTTAGGCTGCGGGTGTGTTACAGTCTCAAAGACAACCAGTGAGTTTCCATGGCAGAGATGGGATTTGAACCTGGGTCTCCCAGATCCTAATCTAAAACTCTCACTACTGCTGATGAACTACTTACTGATGAACAGTAAGAAGCAGCCAGGCCTGGTGGAGTCATGTAAGTCACATGGTAGTAAATGGCCCAGTGGCTGCTGCTGGGCCTGGCCTCAATGAATCCTCCCTAAACCCTCATGGTTCCAGTCTCTGGATTTAAATATGCACAGATTTGGCCAAGTTGGGAATTAGGTATGTTTATATACTGCTTATATGTATAGTTTTTATTCTAGGTCATTTGAGCAGATACTGGAAAGGCAGGGTACAAATAAATAAAAATAAAAATAAGCACCACATTTTTTATTCTGTAAACTGTGAGGAAGTTTTAAACTGCTCGTATCAACTAGGGTTTATAATCAAAAAGTGAGAATCTGCATGTTGGGGGAGTGTGATCACTCCTGCTGGTCTCTCCCCTGGTGGCCTTGGTGTATCTTTAGTATAACTTGTGAACAAAAAACTCATTAAACTTAAAGAGGCTTTCTGTGTGCAATCAGGAATCTTGGCAAATGCAACATCTTAACTGCATGTTCCATACTTATGTACATCTGCTTGTAAACTCATAGGCATTCCAATGAATTCCTGTAAGGCTGAGACAGTGGATGTTACAGCACTTCCCCTGATACTCATCCCCATGAACTGTCCCCAGACTGCATCTTGTGAATAGTCATAAACTTATTAAAATCTGACCACACTGCTAAATCACATTTAGTGTTGTGCCTCTGTAACTGTATCGTGGACAATTGGATTGTACTGGTATATTCATAAACAGTAGTGAAATTGAAGAGCTCTGTCTAAAGGCACACCTTTATTTAGAGCACAATTCTTATTAATACATAGTCTATTAAGAACAGGGTTCAGGGTTGCTTCTGAGTTCAATTCTAGCTGTTGTTGAAGGGAAAGGGGGCACCTTTTTAGTCTTTATAAATGAGCACTTACTCTACAAGTCATTGACATGCTCTAAAGATAGTACCAAACAATGCCTTGTCTTTCAGAGTCACTTCAGAACAGAAGTGCACTTACATGCAGTTTTTGACCAGAAAATGCATAGGGTGTGCTCTTAGGAAGGATGAAATGTGGCGCTTAGTACAGTATGTTCATGTATTTGGTGACTCCAAGGTTCAACTACTGTAATTCATTCTATATAGGCCTGCCCTTGGGACAGCTATATTCAGAAGCCTTCACCCAGGCACAGAATGTGATAACATACTTAATGATCAAGGACAATTATTGGTATTGTGTTACACCAGTGCTCCAGCATTGGTCCTGAGTGCCTGTAACCTTGCAGGCATCATTCAGGTCTCCGAATCCCTTATCAGACCACAAGTGCCCTCAAGCTTCTGGATGTGTAACTTCCTAAGAACATCCAGGCAGAAAGCATGTGTAGGGAGCTGTCCGCAGTCGATGTCTTGCTTAGCGAGAAGCTATGGGATACTTCATGAATTGCACATCTATGTATCTCAGCCAGCCTTATTGTTATTGTTATTATTTTTGTTATTATTGGCAAAATAGTCAGTTGTCCTAACTTCTCATGTGATAGTGTATATTTTCCCACCAAGCATACAAAACGATCTTCATATTGTAGCTCCGTATGGAGAACTACCTCACATCAACATACAGTTATTGACGGAGACAGGAGTTCTTCCATGACTCCTCTGAAGTTCTTGACTGGGCACATAGCAGAGCTCTGAAACACTTTCATGTAGGTTAGGAGGTGATACGACGATCTGGCACAAATAGTTTGTATGTTCTTTGCCAATATGTTTCTCCAAGAATTTAGATTGTAACTATGCATATAGATCTCAAATTAGACTTTTTCTGGTTGGTTTTTTTTAAGAGTATCTTCCAAGTGACTGTTTTGCATAGACATCTCTTTCTCTAAGCACCTCTCTAATAAATGAGCAGGTGCAGGTCATCGTAAGGTTTTTATACTAACATGCAACTTTTAAAGAAATAAGAGTCAAATTGTTGAGTTGGATCCAGTGATCTGCCAGTGGAAGTTGCTGATGGTCGCAGGTCTTATCTTTCCCCCCATCCCTTCGGAAGTCCTTTCAGAACACAGTCCTGTCTTCCAGCACCCGCTCGCCTGCTGCTGCGCCGTCCCTCCAGGCGATCCTACCAGCCACGGGACAGGCTCGGGTGGCTGCTGCTGCTCCTGCCACCGCTGTGGGGGGGGGGTGCCGCTGCTGCTGCTGCCACCATTACCCCACAAAAAAAGGCTCCGTCATCTCCGCCATCCTCCTTGCCGGCCCCCGTCCAGGCTGACGAAGCCCCGCCTCTCATTCCTGCCTCCAGGGCCATCTTTGTGCATTTTTTTTAAAAAAAAAAGCTTCGGGTTTGAGCACTTGAGCAAACATGTGCTTAATAAATCCATTATTAAATGTTAAATGGATTTATTAAGTGCATGTTTACGCAAGCACTTAAACTGGAAGCTTTTTTAAAAAAATGCACAAAGAGCGGTCAGACGGCCCTAATCACAATCATTGCGAAAGATGGCTGTCCAGATGGGTGAAATCGCGCATTCAAAGTGCAAGTGCCAGGAAAATACCTGATTTTCCAGGCGGCAGGAAAACCTGGTTGCATTGCGGGAATGAGCCTGCTTCGGCGCAGGAGGCAGATTGACATATGTGAACGTGAAATTTACATGTGCAAGGGAACAGCGGCGAACCCCGATCAAAAGGTCCGTGTGACCGCACCTTTAGTAAAGGTAAAGGTTCCCTTGCTCGAAAGCCAGTCGAATCCGACTCTAGGGTTGCGGTGCTCATCTCCGTTTCAAAGCCGAAGAGCCAGCGCTGTCCGAAGACATTTCCGTGGTCATGTGGCCAGCATGACTAAACACCAAGGCGCACGGAACGTTGTTACCTTCCCACCAAAGTGGTACCTATTTATCTACTTGCAATTTCTTGCTTTCGAACTGCTAGGTTGGCAGGAGCTGGAACTAGAGACAGGAGCTCACCCTGTCATGCGGCACCCAGGTCTCGAACTGCTGAACTACTGACCTTCCACAGCCTGCAGTTCAGTGTCTTAACCACTTGAGCCACCGCAGCTCCGACCGCACCTTTAGTCATGGACAAAAAATAGCTTGAGAAACACAAGGCACAATTTTGGAATACATGGCTGGCATTCTCCACGGCTGAGATTTTTCAGTTGTACAGACTACTCCAAAGACAGGGAATATCCTATCAATATGTTCCAATCCTTTGATGTATGTTTACATGTGGAGTGGGATTTTTATTGTTGTAGTTTTGCCTAAGGTGCATACTTAATTCGAAAATCCTGCAGAACTGTAAACAAATTCAAATTTGTAAGGTTTCACGAGTACTGCAAAATTCTGTGCCACAAAGCAGGATCTGTGATCCATAGGATGTTCACATCTGTGCGGATTTCTATATTTTCCCCTATATAGGGCTGTTGGGATGATTTCATAGACTTGAATAACACCATTAGTCATTATTAAGGATTCTTTAAAAAAATTCAGATTAAACACTCTGTGTAGTGTTGCAATATATACAGAATACAAGGTGAATTTATCCATTTGGTGGTTCACTTTTGTATGTGTGTGTGGTATATTGTCGAATATGATGGGAAGATTTGCCAGATGGACTAAGATAAGAATTACTGACTTGGCTATGAATTTCTTCATTGCTCCTAATGAGCTGTTAACGTTGGTGCCTGGTTTTCCACTCTCCTGTTCTAAGCTGCTAAAGTCAGTTGATAAGAAGACAACAATACAGTGTCTTAAATTGCTCAGTTTAAAAACAGCTGGGTGTGATGTCAAAACAACTATAAATTCTCTCTAGCAAAGCACCTCCTATAATGGACCTTGTGGCTTTTTAGTGTAAAACTGAATTGTCTGCTGACTGAATTTCTCTCTTGTGTCTTTAACTGAGCTGCCATTTAACAAATAAGACTGCAGTCTAAAAATGCTTTCTTGAAAGACACTCTGTGAACCTCTGGAGGACAGCTTGCAAACAAGAGTCTTCACAGGCTGATTCCAATTTTAATGTTTTCATTGCTCTTATGGTAAGAAGGGAAAGAGAATACTGAGCAGGTCTGCATTTAGGACACAGTGTGTTGAAGTTTCTTAATCAACATGCTTTTAGTTAGTTTCAGGATGCAACTATACAAGCCACTGTCTCCCGGTTTGCCGCAGAGACACAGCTCCATTTTGTAGCCGTGGGAAAAGCTATTTAAGGGTACATTCAGACGTGCCGTTTGAACCACTTTCAGCACGCTTCAGTAACGGATTTTATATGCACATTCACACACCAGCATCTGCACACCATCCCCAGCCATCACTTTCCGACTCAAAACCCCTTTAAACCGGAGTATTTTGATACCACTTCCCCCTCTGGTGTTTTCCTGATTCTCCGGATTCAAGCCACAGTTTCCGATGTCTGTGGTGTCGAGCCACTTCCAAGTGCTTCAGCCCCCTCCCCTGTGGAAAGCTGCCGCAGAAGCCCGAGGCTTCTGCTTTTCACCTGCCATTTTTTTTAAGCGTCGGCGGTATGCACATAGGCGGAGCTTCGCTCCCATGTTAATAAAATCAAAGTTTAAATGGTAATTCGTTTTAGTGTTTAGATGAGTTCAGGATCTCATGGAGACCAGTTTCGGGTCAAAAGTTTAAAGGGAAGTATTCTGTTACAGCGGTTGGAGACACCTCAGGGTTTGCTTTTGGCAAGAAACTAGTTGTTCTGCACATGCACAAAGATTCCAGTACTACGGATGACTGCCTATGCACATGTGTAAACTGAGAAAAATGTTTAAAAACCCACCGACACACGCTCCCACGCGTCGGTAGTGTAGTCGGTGGGGAGTGACATGACTGCACAGTGAGCCAGGATAAGGAGGTGAGTGTGATCGCAATAATCCAGATTTAAAAAAATTGTGTCAGAACCAGACCAGTTCAAACTGCTCTCACCATGCCATCTGACCACACCCTATAAGGGCACAGGGGGAGGAAGGGCTCCTGCCTTTCCCCTGGGCCATTTTTCCAACTTGAAATGGCACCACGATGTGTGTTGGCTAATCCCTTTGCCACAGTGGTCTCAACCAGAATTGGGCCCCCAGTGTGCTCTGTAAATAACTTTCCCTGGCACTATAAAAATGGAGGCACGTCCTTGGGGAGAACCTGGTTGTTGCATCTACTGTTATGCTTCTACAAGTAAGCATGGGAGCAAGCTATTGCAACTTTGCACTTCAGAGCTCTCATGCTCCCGAGAAGCTGAGCTTCTAAGAACATAAGAGAAGCCAATGTTGAATCAGGTCAATGGCCCATCTAGTCCAACACTCTGCCACCCAGTGGTCAAAAATACCAGGTGCCATCAGGAGGTCCAGCAGTGGGGCCAGGACACTAGAAACCCTCCCACTGCTGCCCCCCCCCCAGCACCAAGAATAGAGTGCATCACCTGCCCCAGACTGAACGTTCCTGTCTATACCTTGTGGCTAATAGCCACTGATGGACTTCTGCTCCCTATGTTTATCTAATCCCCTCTTGAAACTGTCCATGCTTGTAGCTGCCACCACCTCCTGTGGCAGTGAATTCCATGTGTTAATCACTCTTTGGGTGAAGAAGTACTTCCTTTTATCTGTTCTAACCCAACTGCTCAGCAATTTCATGGAGTGCCCACGAGTTCTTGTATTGTGAGAAAGGGCGAAAAGTACTTCTTTCTCAACCTGCTCAATCACATGCATAATCTTATAAACCTTGATCATGTCACTCCTCAGCCGTCATTTCTCCAAGCTAAAGAACCCCAAGCATTTTAACCTTTCTTCATAGGGAAGGTGTTCCAACCCTTTTATCATTCTAGTTGCCCTTCCCTGCACTTTTTCCAATGCTATAATATCCTTTTTGAGGTGTGGCGACCAGAACTGTACACAGTATTCCAAATGAGGTTGCACCAATGATTTATACAGGGGCATTATGATACTGGCTGATTTGTTTTCAATTCCCTTCCTAATAATCCCCAGCATAGTGTTGGCCTTCTTTATTGCAGTTACATACTGTCTAGACATTTTCATTGAGTTATCTACTACAACTCCAAGATCTCTCTCTTGGTCAGTCTCTGCCAGTTCAGACCCCATCAATGTGTATTTATATTTAGGATTTTTGGCTCCAATGTCCATCATTTGCACTTGGCCACATTGAACCCCATTTGCCATGTTGACACCCACTCACCCATTCACGACAGATCCCTTTGGAGTGCCTCACAATCCTCCCTGGTTCTCACCACCCTGAAAAACTTTGTGTTATCTGCAAATTTAGCCACTTCACTGCTTACCCCCAATTCCAAATCGTTAATAAACAAGTTAAAAAGTGTTGGACCGAGTACTGATCCCTGTGGTACCCCACTGCTTACCACCCTCCACTGAGAAAATTTCCCATTTATACTCACTCTCTGTTTCCTATTTATAAGCCAGTTTTTGATCCATAAGAGGACTTGTCCTTTTATCCCATGACTATTGAGCTTACTTAGGAGCCTTTGATAAGGAACTTTATCAAAAGCTTTCCGGAAGTCAAGGTAAACAACATCTATTGGGTCCCCCTTGTCCACATGTTTGTTCACTCCCTCAAAAAACACTAACAGGTTAGTGAGACAAGATCTTCTCTTACAGAACCCATGCCGAGTCTGCCTCAATAGTTTTTGCTCATCAATGTGCCTACTAATTGTTTCCTTAATAACAGTTTCCACCAACTTACCCGGTATCGACGTCAGACTGACTGACCTGTAATTTCCCAGATCTCCCCTGGAGCCCTTTTTAAAGATGGGAGTGACATTAGCTACCTTCCAGTCCTCAGGAATGGAGGCAGATTTTGAAGAAAGATTTCACATTACTGTAAGGAGATCCACAAGTTCACATTTGCGTGCTTTCTGTGCTGTCCCTCCTAATTACTGCATTTCAGATAGCTAGACTGTTTAGGTGTCTTGAGTTTCTAGAGATTGTACTTGAAGGGTTCAAAATTTAAAAAAAGTGGTACATGTTCTGTTAAAGCTTTCAGGCTTAGCAGGGGAACAAAGAAAAGTGAATAAATGCAGTCCTCTCTCCCTTCTCTAGGTATTTCCTAAATGATGATTGTTTAGGATGGGCTAGCTTTACTTGAAGCTGCAGCAAGTTAGAGTTTGTCATTATCTTAGATCCTCCAGTGTGGGATTCCTCTCCACTGTCCCCTGCCTCATGAACAAATTGAGTCCCTAGGTGAAAGCTTAGTCCATCATGGCATGTGCCCCTCTGTAGAGGTGCCCCAAAATGAAGAGGACCCTCTTCCTCAAGTTCAGAGTCTCTAATAACCTCTTTTTCTCCCCGTCCCTTTTGGGATGGCCTTCCTGTCTGAAAGTAAGAGTTTTTCCTGTCACTTTAGTCTTTCCAGTTTTATAGCTCTAGGTGTGACTTAATAGCAGCAGGTGATGTAATCAGCCATTGATATAACTAAGAGCTTGATTGCTCTTTGCTTGACAGCTCTTCTCTCCAACCCCCTTCTCTTCTTCCAGCTGTCATTCTGGAACAGGGCCCCTGTCCATGTAGAGAGAGCAGTCACAGTAACTGAAGCATTGGGATGAGTCCCTGAGCGGAGGATGTTTCTCTGCAGCTGTGGTAAAAGAGAAAATGCTGCACTCCTTTGACTCCCTAATCTGCTGTGTTTTAGAGTGTGTAGGGAATCTCACACATTTTACAGACTTCAGATGAATATTTATGGCTCTCTGTGTCCAAATATGATGATGGAGCACATCAGTGGTGATTAATTACTTCAAAAATAGGTCTGTACTGATGTTACACAAATACTGCAAACCACTACATTGCTTCCAAATTTCATGATTGGGACTGCCAATTCTTAGAATTCAAACATGGGTTAAAACAACCAAGCTGCTACTTCATAAGCAGTGTTTTCAGACATCGCCTTTTCTTTTTCTCTATCAGGAAACGATTGTGTTTTATAAATGAACAAAGGGTAGTGTAAGAATTTGTTTTGCCACTGGAACACAGATGAGAAAACTGATACTTTCAGACCTCTGTATTTATGGTATAAAATGCTTGTACAAACTGTGTTCTTAAATGGAGATTAGTCTCTACATCTGAAAATTAACATATGTACAAATAGCACCTGCTATTTCTAGTATGTATTGCAGCCCAGTATAAATATCAAGTTCTCTATGTTGTAGTCCTTTGAAAACAGCACAGTATTGTCCATAGTGGTTTGTGTAGCACTTTCACAAGAATATCAGCTATGACAGAGTGGGTGGAAAACAGGATTTCTAGCTCCAACTTATAATTAATACCTTTAGAGTCAAATACAAGTGTATTCTTCTATCTTTTTTTTTTTAGCTCTGTAGTTTGTAACATGCCAGGTGTAACAACAACAACATTTTAAAATGAGATTGTGGGCTAAAAGTAGTGTTTCCGATATCACTTTGACATTTTGTTTTCATAGAAGTCACTTAAGGGTATGGAAATTGTCAGGGGAAAAAATTCCTTTTGCTTAAGAAGTTATCATGCAGAATCTGAGTAAAGATATTTCAGAGCATGGTTCATCGTCTGGTGCAACAGATACATTTCCCTGAGCACCACATGGCCTGGATCAAAGCATCTCATGACTGGGATCAGTGCAGCGAAATCATTACGTATTGATTGGAATACTGCTGGAGGCTTAACCCTTTAGTGTTCAGTGTGTGTGTGTGTGTTTTTCTTCTTTCTTCCCAGTTCTGATTTATAGAGAAGCACAATAACCTCGCTGCTAAACTTTAAAAAGGTTAATGATGCCTTCTATCCTGCTGAAACTACCAAATTCTTTCATTGTTAGGTTTCTTATTATAATGAATTTTACATTTTGAAAATGTGGATACTTCACATTTGCTGGGAATATATGAGCAAGGCTTGAACGAAGGCATCTAAACAGGAACAAACTATAGGGCTGAGTCTGTAGTGTTAAAAGAGGCAGTAATGTCTGTGTGTGTGTGTCCCCTTCTGTATCATAATTTGGAATGCCTGTAATCATGAAAATTATTTAACGTGCCAAATTGCTGAATTACAGTGGTGCTTTTTTCCCATCCAGATCTCTATCTATTGTGACGTTCCTACATTTCTCAGATGAAGAAGCGCATTTCACTCTGTCAAATACTACCTTACCAACATTCACTTTGTATGTTTCATTTCAGTTCTTTACAAAACTTGTAATTAATCAGACTGGCCTGATACAGTTTCTACAAGCTGTGTTAGGCGGGTTTGTTAGAAAGGTCAAAGGGGAGCTTCAATGAGTTGCATTATGTTGTCCATGGGTCCTTCACTTTATTTATGTTTTATATCTGTACACTTTTGCTCTCAGCACAGCAACAAGATACATTTATTCAAAGCATCATGTAGTAATGGTTGCCTCTCCTTTTTATTTTCCATTCCTTCAGTTTATCCCATGAAGAGCACTCTCATAGCCATCCACTTTATGGGCATGGAGTATGCAAATGGCCGGGCTGCGAAGTAGTATGCGAAGATTTCCAGTCATTTCTAAAGTAAGAGCTTCTTTCTTTCTTTCTTTCTTTCTTTCTTTCTTTCTTTCTTTCTTTCTTTCTTTCTTTCTTTCTTTCTTTCTTTCTTTCTTTCTTTCTTTCTTTCTTTCTTTCTTTCTTTCTTTCTTTCTTTCTTTCTTTCTTTCTTTCTTTCTTTCTTTCTTTCTTTCTTTCTTTCTTCTTTCTGCATTTCATTTATTTCATTAGGCATAACCCTGCTTTGGAATGACCTGAAGTATCTTCTGTTGTCCAGGACTTCTTTTCAAAGGTATCCTTCACAAACAACACAGAAATATGAATCCCACTGTTGTCAGTAGAGCAGTGTTGAAGAGCATTTAGAGGCCTTCCAAAGAATTTCATTCTGTGTCATACATATGACATCGGTCGCTATTGAATTCTGTTCTGCTTCATGTGTACATTTGCTCCTTTATCCTTTACTAGCCTGATACCCATGTTTCGCTACGATATTTAAGTTCCGTAAATCCAGTTATAATGCTGATGATGTGAAGTTTGAAATGTAACATTTGTTGTAGGAATTCTGATGGTGAAGATTGTAGTGTAAAAAATTAAGTGAGACATACATACTTTTATTTCTTCTCTACTGAAGGACCTCTCTGTAGACCACATTGGTGGTTCTGCCCTCAGATGCTAGGATCACCAGGCTGCTTGCTGAGCTCACTCTGGAGCAGGCAACATAGAACTGTCAATTTAAGAAGCAGTCGTCCGTTAAGTCAACTCCTGCCACCTTCCACAAAACTGATGACCTTTCTACCTGTGTTCCTGGATTGTTTTGCTCATATGGAGACTGTGTTGTTCTGAGAATCTGGCTGTACATGGCCTGCGCAGTTCAGTGCCTTGTAGGAGTACTATATGCAAATGTCTTTGCCTCATTCCTAAGTTGCCTTCTCCTTGTAGCATTGGTGTATCTGGCTTGATGTTTGCCAGGAGCTTTCTTGGGGGCAGTAAGAGGTGAGAGGTGTGAGGGTGTGTTGGTGTGAGGGAGTGGTGATGTGGTGGACATTTCTTCAGGTTCATGAGGGAGGCACACATCAAAATGGCTCTTAGAAAGGTCCTTTACTATCTCTCCATGAATATTCATTAATTCAATTGCCATGCTGGCTTTTTGAAAAATGTCTATTTAGGAGTCTTGGATTGCTGATTTTTGTAACTGTCGTCAACTGTCTGTAGTCTCTTCTAACTGTGTTTTTACCTCAGAATATTGAGATCCACAGCTGAGCAATCAGAGGGAGGTGGGTGCAAACACCTCAGAACTCTGAACTATACAGTTGACCAATCGAGGGGGAGGCAAGGAGGCAGCAGCCTGCCAGGCACATGGAAAACAATTGGGGGAATCACATTTTGCCCCTTTTTTACCCCTTTAGGGATCATGTTTCTCAGAAATCTCTTTGTGGGGGAGTTGACGTCATGGTAGGAATGCACTCCCCTTATTTTGGGTTTCCTGATGCAGAGGTTTGGCCTGGGCATTGAATTGGGGGGAAGGCATACCCCCCCCTTTTTTACAAAATTGCCTCTAATTTATGTTACAAGAAGTGGGACATAACTATGTATTCAAAACACCATCCAATCAATTGGCCATAAATAAAACTTTATCATTATCAGATATTAAGCAAGTTCATATGAACCAATTTTCTAGAACCCACATTGTGAGAAGTTAAATAATCTAATACAGGAAACCACTTTTCTACAAATTTGGGGTGTATTTCCATAGTGGGTGGGAGTGTGGCTAATGCCATTGGGGGAGGCTGGCCCAGCAGCATTGTTAAGGTGTTTCTGCTCAGGCAGCCTCCCTGATAGATTAAAGTACCTTGGCCCTGCTCCTACACCTGACAGACACCTACCTGTCTGGTTTTGGGGGGGGGATTGTGTTTAAAGGCATCGGTGAAGCTGGGCCAGCAGCAGGGCTAAGGCAGTCCTGCTGAGCAAACCTCCTCGATGGCCATAAGCATCCCACCTCCTCTCCTACACCTGGCGGGCAGCTGCCTGTCCAGTGTAGGAGGGAGAGGAGTATTAAAAGCCACTGGAGGCTAGGCTGGCAGGATCACTAAGGCATTACTACTGGGGTGGGCTTCCTGGTGGGTTTAAGCATCCTGCAACCACTGCTGCATCTGATAGACAACCACCTATCAGGTGTAGGAAGTGGGGTGTGTGTGTTTGAAGCCATGGGGAGGCTGGGCCAGCAGCACTGCTGCACCTCACAGGTGACTGGCCATTCCTGATTTCCTCAATTGTCATCTGCTCTCTGCAGTCTCCTGTAACTGTGGGTTTTTTTACCTCAGAACACTGAGCTCTTCAGCTGACCAATCAGAGGGTGGGGGTGCAAGGAGGCAGCAGCCCGGCAGACACACAGGAAGCAATGGGGGGAGCACATTTTACCCCTTTTGACCCCCTTAGGGGTCGAATTTCTAAAAATCCCTTCTTAGTGAGCATCTACGTCATGGTAGGAGCGCTCTCCACGAATTTCGTGTTGCTAGGTCCAGGGGTTTGGCCTGGGTGTTGATTTTACAGTGAGGGGAGTTTCTTTTATATATATAGATGGACCACAGCCAATAATATGTGGACTTTCATGATGGTGCTGTACCCACAGTTTCATTGCATGTGTGTTACAAGCCTCAGGTCTAACATAGAAGGTTAAGCAACTTAGAGAGCAATCCTAAGCAGGTCTCCTTAGAATCCTACTTAAGTCTTCAATGGGTATTACTGCTAGGAAAGTATCCTTAGGATGGCACTGCTGCAGTTACACCTTTCTAAGCAAGAGTTATACCTTTCTAAGCCCTTTGGCTTCAGTGGGTTTAAGAAGCTGAAACCAGCATTATTACAGTGCAATCCTAAAAACACTTTCCTGGTAGTAAGCTCCAATAAATAGTCCTAAGTAAAAGTCTGAGCAGACATGTTTAGATTTGCTCACATAGTTGTACTTTTAACTTTATCTCAGTTATTTAGCCTGCTTTTATTTATAGACCGACAAAATTTGCTCACAATTAATTTGTGTCAGGTAAGTAAGTAATGAGGAAAGTCAATGTTACTAATAAATAAACTCTAATTGTTTTAGACTATCAAGGAAAACATTATGCATTAGTGTTGTGTTCTTGGGTTTTATAAATGCAGGAATTCCAGTATATAAAAGCAAAGGCTGTAGGGGTTCATTAGGTAATATTTTCAATAGTTTTATGGTGATATTGTATATTGACCTAATTTGTATTGTATTTAAATAAATGCTCCATTTTTAATTTGCCTTTGAATTTTTAAGCTTAAATCTTGCAGCATTCTTTTCTAGGAAACTTCATAAATAGTTACCTGTTCTCATTTGCCATGAATTTGTAAATAAATCTGTATGTGAAAGCAGAATAGAGTTGTATCCATCCTGTCCCTTTGGGCCTGCTTCATGCCTTCACGTTGCATATAAACTTGGACTGTGATCTGCCTTGTACAGTACTGTCCAACAGTTGCAAGAGGGAGTTAAGAAAGCTTTGTACTTTAACTTAAAGAAACATTGATGAGATCCTGGTATATTTTGATTTTCTCGGTATCTAGCAGTAATGGTTATTAGATTACTTTGCCATTCTCTTTGCACATCACTTGTTTTAGCAACTTACCTGGATTAAACAGTCCACGGACCTCCCATCTCATTCCTTATCTTTTAGTTAGATTTGAGTCCAGTAGCACCTTAGAGAACATCAAGGTAAATTTACTCTAAGCCTGAGCAATGTGTTGTAAACTGCCTCCATTAGTATTTAATATAGACCATAGAGAAGAAGTTTAATATAGATCAACTCTATGCCCAGTTATTTGGATGTCAATACAGAACATCCTCATATTTCAAAGGAGCACAAAACTAAAAGATAAGTTTCAGAGGGTAGCCATGCTGGTCTGCAGTAGAAGAGTCAGAGTCAAGCCCAGTAGAACCTTAGAGAACAAGAATTTCAGGGTATAAACTTCAGAGAGTCAAAGCTCCCGACAAAGGGAGATTTGACTCTTTATACCCTGAAACTCTTTATGCCCTGAAATTCTTGTTGTTCTGCTGCTAAACTCTCCTGTTTGTTGTCAGTGCACAACAGTATAAATAGCAAGCTTGCATCCATAGGAATTGATAAACTTCTATTGTATAGGAAGGTACAGCTTACTGAATCAATAGAAGTCAGTTCAATTAAAGGTACCGACTTTCTAATTAAATTTTGCTTAAGGCTGGTTCACAGATGCAGAATTTCCATTTGTGTACTCCAGTATATATACAACATACAAGAATTCTTGGAAGCAGCCATTTGTGTGTATCAATATTATGCCCACGTCACAAGTTAAGTGAATGTCAAATAGCGATGTTCCATTCATGCAGCCCTGCAGACTGTTTGACCATCATATATACACATATACTATGAATCTTTGCACTGGAAAGTACAGGAATAATTTCTGGATGTACTTAATTTATTTGTTTAAAATATTTCCCCCACTACTTTCATCTTTGGTCCCCAAGGCAGCTCACAATTCATCATTAATAAACTGTGGTCTAGAACTTTAAAACAAATTAATAAAATCCTCCAGTACTGCACAGCAGGAGACCGCACAGGAGAACTTGTTTCGGTTGGCCAGTTTCCATTAAAAGCCCAGATATATTTTTTTTAAAAAAAACCCTGTCTTTATGTGGCACCAAGATGGCAACAAAGTAGACGTGTGACTAACAGACAAGAGGAAGGATGTTACATGTGCAGCTCCAGCACAGAGAAAGTCTCCAGTAGGCATCCACTTTACCTCCAAATCTGGGGGAGACAGAGCAGGACCTTCACTGAATATTTTAACAGTTGGGCAGGTTCTTATATGAACAGGAAGTCCCTTAGAGATGTAGATCCCAAACTACTTAGGGTTCTATAGGTCAGAAACTTTGTCTGGAGATGAACTGGGTGTCAGTGAAATCTTTGAGCACTAGCAAAATATGGTCAGCTTTCTTAGTACCACTTAATAGCCAGCTGCTATATTTTTCCTGAGAGTTTCTCTTTTTCAGACTATCATCTTAGGCCCATATCTAGAGAACTGAATCTAACCTGCCTGGGTAGAGACTGTTGTCATTAGGGGCAGAGCTTTTACTACCCGCTCTGCCCCTCCCCCATCCTCAGTCCCTGGAAGCTGCCTCTTTGAAGGAAGGAAGTGCCTGGGGAGAGAATGTTGCCATCAAAGGCAGAGTTTTTGCCACCTGCTCTGTTCTTCCTTTCCTCTCCCCTTTGGGTTAGTCTGTTGATAACAGATAGATTATATCTTCTAATTTGTTATTGTTGTCCTGTATTGGAAGCCACTTTGAGGGTCTGGTCACATGCAGAATTTGCCACAGGATACTCACAAATGCCGGGAAGAGTTTATGGCGCGATCAAACAGACACATTTGCAAGCGTGGCACACCCATCGCCAACCCGGATCGTCCGGCCAAAGATCTGGAGTTAAAGAGTACCAGTGAAAGCCCACTATCAAACAGTTGTGATGGGTCGCAGACGGACTTTCTCTGTCTGATCGCTCCAGCACACTCTTCTTGCTTCGTTGAAACATGCCAGAAACACACGCCTCCAAAAAAAGCCCCAGTTCCCCGCCGTTGCACCTAATCACATAGTTGCAGGTCAAATAGTGATGGCGCAAATAGCAACACTTCCCCCCCACCCCGTGTTACCTGGCCCATGTGACCAGAGCCTGAGTCTACATTCAGTAGAGCGAAGCAGATAGGAAGTACCTAAATAAATAACTGGATTTTATGTGGCACAGATAACTGGTATGGTTGTGTTTTCTCTAGGAACTATCTCAATCAATATGCCAGCCAAACTTGTTGAGAAGTGTATGACTCTACCTAGAACAGGACAAATCCCAAATTCTTAGTCAATTCTATTACTAACTAAGCGCCCATCAGTCTCGTCTGGACTGGACTTCAGTTTGTTATTCCAGACTGAGCTTCATCATGACAAGGCGGCTGAGTGGTTAAGGCGAACTCATAACAATCCAATTTCCATAGCATTACCTGGATTAAATTAAAAGGGCAAGAAGAGCTGTCATCTACATGTTTAATTTTACTGGGGAGAAATAAGACTGGTAGCATAAATTTGATGAGTTGGAGCAATGCCACCTGGAACATCATGTCAGAAGTGGAAGCACAGGATGTTTTGTTCCTTAGCATGGTCCTTCCAGTTCCTAACCCAGACACCTAATCAAGTGGGATAGGTGAGACTGTGGCTTAGTGGTAGAGCATCAGCTTTCAGAAGGTCCCAGGTTCAGTCCCTGGCATCTCCAGGCAAAGGATCTGGCAGTAGGTGATGTGAAAGACCTCTGCCTCACACTCTGGAGAGCTGCAGCCAGTGTGAGCAGATAGTACTGACTTCGACGGAGCGCTGGTCTGATTCAATAGAATTCAATAGAATCATATGTTCATGTGAGAACCATGGGGTTTTTTTTCTTTTCTTTTTTGTGGTATTTTTTGGGTATTTTCTCATGTTTGTGTGTCTGAGAGAGTGCACCTGGAAGTCATGGTGATCTCTGGTGACTGACCCCTACTGGGGGCCTGGAGGATATTCAGAGAGGTGCTGAATAAAGCCTGCCTGTGTCCTCCTGACTGCTGATATTTCAAGGAGGTCTCCCCTCTAAGTACTTGCCAGTTGACCCTGCTTAGCTTCTGAGATCTGATGAGATTGGGCTTTCCTGGGCTAACCAGGTCAGGGCCATGTGAGAAATATGGTTGAAGATCCTAAGAGCTGCTGCAAGTTCCACACAAATCAACAGAATCAAATTTTCTCTGTCTAGTGAAGGTCATCTACCAGGGCATCTATCAAAACAAGCCAGATTGAAAAGAGTATCAATCAGTGATCTTCACCATTTCCAGATTCAGGACCTGCATAGGATCTAGCACCTGCATTGGTTGAAGTCCACTGATCCTAGGTAGTCAGTTTAATTTATACTTAACGAGTTGGGTTGCAACATTGTGCAGGGGGTTGGACTAGATGACCCTAGAGGTCCCTTCCAACTCTATGATTCTATGATTCTATCACCAGTTCAAGTAAATTGCCACAAAAGACTGGCTGATCTAACAAACTCTCTCTTTGAAGGCATCTAGGAATGCTTTTTATTTTTTCATCAGGTATTGGCTATATCTTAAGTTACAACAGGTCAGAGCTCTGTCTTGGATGTAATTGGCTAAATCAGGCAAGGATCAAATATGGAAAGCCCCACTCCAAACACCTTGTGACCATTCTCAGATCTTAACTGCGAATAGTTCAGGTCAAAAGGCATACCTTTGCCTTGGAATGTCCAGTATTTGTTCTACAAGTACAATTTTATCCAAGTCAGAATAAAGCAATTTTATCTATAAAATGCTTTGCAAATAGGGATTGCAGGCTGACAAAGGTTCAGAGGCTTTGTTCTGAGAAGAACATTGGAGTTGGGAGCAGTTTCACTGGGTGCCACTGCACAGATGCAGCAGTTGCAGAGACCTGACTTCCCTTTTCTGCCATCAACACCACAGAGCAGGCTCTAAAATATGGCCTATACTATGTTTATATTTGTACTGTTGAAGGGTCTTCATCGTGCCCTCCAGCTCACCCATAAACCAGGGAGGTTTCCTATGTAAATTATTTATGTGGATATCTAGCTGACACAATTAAAAGCCCATTTTCTACCCATTTTGGACCTCCATATTTCACAGATCTGATAGTGAATCTATTCTGTGCCATATAATATAACCATCCTGAATGTGAGTTCCATGTTCATATCATGGTGCGTGTAGAACTTCCGTGCCAACTTTCAAGGCATACATGAGCATTGAAGCCACATGCAGCCATTGAAGGGACTAGGAAAAAACAGCATAGATTGGAGAGTTTTTAATACATATGAGCTTCAGTGCTAGCAACAAATGTGCAGATCACAGTGAAAAGGTTTATCTGTGTCATAGAAGCAGAAACTATTGCTGTTTTCTACAAAAATAATATTGTTTAAATTATCCCTCATTTCCTAGTAAGGATAGCAGATGAGAAGAAGATGATTTAGTATTTGAACCAAAAGTCACTACAAAAAAGCCAGACAAAATGTTTGAAAGCTCAGATGGGAGGGATGGAAGGCGTAACTTTCTTTTAATTCCTCTGGGTTTATTTGTGAGAAGGTGCTATTCTCGCTGTGTGCCTACTTGTTTACTTTCATGTGAAATTTTAGAATGCTTATGCCGTTAAAAACAACTTTAGTTTTGGTTCCAGTGAGAAATTCTGGATTGACAAGTTTTGAAGTCACATCACTTTACATATCAGGTCAGAATTTACTACACATCAGCTCATACTGAATATTACTGTACTGTATTTTCTATTTAAAAAGTATAAAATGTCTTAAGCACTGTCTGTGGAATCAGGCCTTTGGTACTGCCACATGGAGGCTGCAGTCCTAAGAATACATCTCTGGGAGTAAACCCTACTGAACAAAAGGGGACTTACTTCTAAGTAGACCTGTTTAGGATTGTTCCCAGAGGGTGCTATCTCAGGGAAACATTGCTGTCTATATAACACCATCACAAATGGATGGCTGTATGTGATCTTCCTGCCTATCACATGATAGCTGTGTTTACTTGTTAAGTTTATCAGTCTCTTAATGCCAATCTAAAGTCCACAAACCTCTTTTCAAATAGGCATCTATTGGAATAGGTAAAATTTACAAAAATTACTTATACAAAAATGACAGTTCTGTATAACTAGTGCTACTGTCCAGAAATTGGGGGAGAAACTGAAATCCTAAAAATGCAGTTCTTAGGTTGGGGGGAAGGGTCGTTTCTTTGAAACCTTCTAAAAAAGGAAAGCAATTATTGGTAAATCAAAAACAGGGCTTTTGACACTCTTCTCTGTGATTATTCTGGGTATGTTTGTTCCCAAGGGTGAGAGCCCTTGATTTTTTAAAAACAGAAATTATATACAAACAAGGACCATAGTTGTTTTTCATTCACAGCCAACAGGAGAGGATGTTTATCAGTATCGGCAGATGCCTAGTCCACTGTACACATTCATTCCCTTATTTCTTTTCCAAATAAGTTGCAGTTCTACACAAGGGTTTTCTGGAGGGTTCCCCCCCTTCTTTTAGTCTGTCAGCCACTGGTTGTCATGCAATTGAAGCATCAGTTAGAGCTAACTGCTTACCAGCAGGTGATTCTGCTAAATCTAATGAAACTGACGCACCCTGCATTGCCTGGAATACTCAGGTAACAGAAAAACAAAAACAAGTCTACTTTTACCGCTGTGATAGAATGGCCTCATTCCAGGCTGTAAGAAACAATAGAGTAAGCAGCCATTGTATGTTCCATCTCACTTAAATTCATATTTTACACCATCTAATGCAGGAACGTCTTGCAGAAAAACCACCATTTGGCTTCCTTCATTGTGGGTAGTTGATGTTCTTGGGATCTCTGAGTTGAAAAACATTTTGGGTTCAAGCAGATGATGAACAATCTATCTGATTCATCTTTAGTCTTCCCTTCTGCATATTCTGCTCATAGTATTCAGGGACATTAAAGCTACTGTCCTTTTATGGCAGTAAGCCCTGTTGAATAGAATAGGACTTACTTTTGAGGAGAACTCTTTAGGATTGCTTTATAAGGTATATTTTTACAACAGATTGGATCAAAAACTTTAGCCCAAATTGGTCTCTACCCATAAAGCTGAGGTGGACAAATTTGGGACTAGTGCAGTCTGTATGTGTGTAACTTGCTTATATTCAAGTTAGTGAACAATGCATGGCTCAGCCAGTTGTCCAAATAGGAGGGTTAGGCTACATTGCAATACTTCCTTTCTATTCATGTGCACCAGGCATTTTAAGCCTCAGTGCATCTCTAGAAATGGTCAGTGCACATGGGATGTGGTGAATTGAAAGTGATATAGGGAACATAACTTATGAACCACTGACAGAATTTCCCCAAAGAGTATTAGTTTCTGATAGACAGTTGAAGCTTAGAAGAAGGGATGAGTTACAAGAGTTGTTTAGTAGATCATTTATATTTTGGCCATATTGCTATTTTGCAAGATATAGTTGGTGGGCTGTTTTATAGTTTCGCAAACATTCTTCCTTATGAGGTTCAGGAAGTCCATACAAGGTAACATTGAACAATTTGCAGCCCATGTATAATTTGCATTTTTTCGGAGATTCCTTAAATCTTGGTATTTCAAGATAAGGCAGACTGTCAAACTCATTTGTTACGAGGGCCAGATCTGACATAAATGTTCATTTGTTGGATGGGCCATGTGTGCCATTAAATGTAATGCCAGGTACCAAAAATATACACTTTATGAAGGACAAAGGCAAAACAATATTAATTTTTCTCAAAATACAAACAAAAGCAATTGGTTCCTAGCAGTGAATGCAATTAATTAACTGGGGAACCCACAAAAGCCCCAAGAAATGTATTTAATCATATGCAAGACTACATTTTTTCCCAAGGGATACCATAAAAGGGGGTATCTTACATTTCCATACAAATTAATTACTGTTTGTATATATAGCACTTTTAGGAGATGAGCCATCATCCTTGCATGTAAATAAGGGAGTTTTTCAGCACTCCTCCAAATCCTTAGCGTCAACAACCTACAACCTCAGCCTCAACAGCTACAATCCATCTCTCGCTCTTTGTTTCCTCTCTTTCCCTGTCCTACCTCTGGGGATCTCAAGGATGCACACCGGTCTCTCCCCCCACCACTCTATCCCCCCACCAAACCTGTGAGGTGGGTCAGGCTGAGCAATCAGCCCCAGGTGACCTAGACAACAGGGTCAGGGCTCAGGAAGAGGACGGTTTGAACCTGGCTCTCCCAGATCCCCCCACCCTCTGTTCTCATCCCTCTTGCGTTTCCCACAGCAGCAGTGGGGCTAAGAGGATAAAGGTCTGACAAAGAGGCTGTTTCTGAAACTTCCAGAGGGTGCTTTTTGTCCTCCCACAGTCCCTTTTTCCTCATGGACTGAGAACAGGTGGGAGGGGAGAAGGGAGGTCACAATCCCCCACCCACCACAACACTCACTTTGCCTCCTGGATCTGAAGCTGTTGAGACATCAGGGTGACACTATCGGTGCTCCATTCTCCCTTCCCTCCTCTACTTACTTCTAGGCCGGGAGATATTTCCCCTCAGAACAGCATGCCCAAGACAGCCCGGTTGCCTCCCAATCCATGCACCGGTTCCTCCTCCTTGCTTCTCCACTGGCCCCGTCCCTTTGGTGGCAAATCTTCACTCCACATACCTGCTCTTGCCAACCCCCTTCATGGTCACTGTTTGAAAAAATGTAAAGCCAGTTAGTGCAGTTGTGGCAGCACTAGCTGCTCAGCTCCACCCCCCCCCTTGTAGCGGCTTTACCATTCCTTGCTGAACTGTGGTTGGAGGAGGCAGGAGGGGGAAAAACACCACACCTCCTCTTTCTCTGTCTTCACTTCTATTGTCTCCACACTATTTACTTCAGCCTCTTAGCCCCACCCTCTAGTGATTTCCTTTCTCTTTCTTGACACCTTCAACCACACACATCTGACCACGTGTTCCTGCTTGCCTGCTTACTCCCCTGAGCAGCCTCCTACCTTCTCTCCCTCACACCAGTTGCTCATGGGCTGGGTAAGAGCCCTGGACAGGCCAGAACTCTGGCTGTTAAACCATATGTGTGACACCCCTAGTCTAAAGCCTTTTCAGTCTAGCTTCTCTCCTGATCAGTGATGTAGACCAGAAACATCAACTGGTTCAATACACAACAGCTAGACTTTTTAGTAGGGCTCACTGCGATGAGTATGTTAAACTGAGCTGGTACCAACTGCATTTGACTACTAGTGTGTTTCTGGGCCTCATTCAAAATTGTTGTCCTGGCCTTTAAAGCCAGAAATCACTTGGGTCTAAAGTACCTGAAGGACCACTTCTACCCATATGTTCCTGCCTTTGCTTTTCTCTGGAAAGCCACATCACAACTATGTGTAGTGTGGGCCTGGATGAAGGCCTTCTCAGTATTTGCCATTAAACCATGAAAGTCCCTCTCTCTAGAACTCCATCATGGCTTCCCACAGCAATCCTGTCTGCTCCAGAAGGCCTTGAAGATACTGTTTTATGTTATTCCCTAGCTTTTAGTTTGTTTTTAATTCATGTGCTATAAGAATTTTATCTGAATTTAATGATTATTTATATGTGTATTAATTTTTGTAAACCATCTCCGAGCATGTTTTATTAATAGAACACCAGAATATTAGTTCTTCGTTAGGCACTGTTTGGGCATTGTACCTACATGTGAATTGGCAGGCAACCAGAAATGGTGCTGTGAGTCCTCAGAGGGACCCAGCATTAGCTAACTTATCCCCACTGTTTCAGAGAAGCAATAATGCCTTTAATTTGAATATATTTTAAATCAAGTTTTTTGGTAAATGGAGTCTACTTGGTAATCCACTTCATAATAAAACTAAGGAGGGCCTGTGTGAAAGAAACTTGCTCGGCACACTGCAATGTTTTCACAAGTGTTTTTATCATGGTAACATCTTGTTTACTTTAGTTGCTTGCCTAAAACTACTTGGAACATGTTAAGAAAACATTTCAGGAAAGCTTCTAAAAGAGGCTTTTGTTTAGCTGCAACTGTGAGGCTGCTCAGCTCACAAAGGTGTTAACTTTCAACCCCTTAAGCATTTCCACATGAAATTCCAGCAACTATGCTTGTGGTTTCGGGGGAGGAAAAAAGTACACATTAAAGAGACCAGGTATATGCTAATACATGCTGAAGGAAGGCCGGAAATCATAAATTGTTTTAAATACATTAATTGCTATCATTTGCGTGTCAGTTTGAGAACTGAAGTTGCCTTTAGAGTTAACAAAGCAGAGCCTCATAGTAAAATGGGCTGTAAATTAGGAAAGAAGGGTAGAGGTTGGAAAGCCTATTGAAGAGAGATATGGTTTTAAAATTCAAATGTAGGGCCCTGCCAATTCGCTTCACCAAACATAAATAAAATAAAGGAGTTTTATGCTATTCATTCCTGATAGGATGACACACACATGCCAGTGAAATCTGTTCACTACAAATATACCTTTACTGTTAACAGATGGGGGGAAAATGAATTTCATTTCATTTCTCTGGTTGTCACGTGTAAGTTGGACCTCTGGCTTGAATGCCACAGGTTTTTACAGAATCCTTGTTAACCTTTCTGACATTGTACGGAAGTTCAAGACCTTTCCAGTAGTTACTTAAAAAGGTCAGAGTGGCCTAAATACCACACTGCCCTCTAGTGATGTATAGAATATTAGAAACAAAGTTTTAGTGAAGTGGTGGACCAAAGATACTATCGCAGAGGTACTTGGATGGCATCTTTTTAAACAAGTGGATAATGCTCTGGAGCCTGTTCTAACTCATGGTTTGTGGTCAGTTTTCCAGATAACTAAGAAATGTGTACTCAGGGTATTTGTTGTATGCACTTGGAACTAAACATATTGTCTTTTGAAATTACACATGAGAGTTTTAGGTGCTTAGTTTATGTTTCCCACTTTTAATTTCCGGTATCTAATCAGAGAGCATTACTTAAGAGACAAGGATCATCTTTGTTTCATGCCTTTTATTGACACCATCTCCCACATTATTGCTATATCTAAATGGTAAAATTTATTATTAGCAATAGTGTCACAAAAGTCTGAGACAGCGATTTTCCTTTCAATAAAAGTAGTTAAAAACCTTTTAGAAAATCCATAATTTTGATTGCTGGTACTTCATAAATGTATAACTGGTACTTTTTAGCTGTCTCTTTAGGGAAAAATGAGTTTTATCACCTGCAGTACCTGGGTTAATGAAATTGTATGTTGGAATTTAGCCAGAATGAAAGATGAGATCATTCATTGGTACTAGTATTAGCAACAGGTCTCCTGAAAAGCTTTGACTTTTTAAGCCAAATATCTTTTTTGGGGGGGAGGAGTGGAAGAGAGAGAGTGTGTGTGAGAGAGAATGTCATTTTGTAAACTTCTTTTCAAAGAAAACAAAAAAATTATAATAAAGGTTTGTTTAGGAAACTTTTAAGAACTTGAAAGAAAAACAACACTAGGGCATCACTGCTTAGAAAATTCATTTGCTTGCTTTGAATTTCAACCTCAGCTTCCTGTTCAGCCCTTTATAAAAATACATCTCTCAGTACAAATTTTAAATATGCTACGCCCTCTGCATCCCCAGTCCCCTTGTGATCCTGTGTCAAATTATTTGTGAGCATATTAACTGTCCAGAAAATCCCCTACTAAATAGTTACAAATCCAAAAGAATCTTGTTATGTCTGCCTGTGTGCGTGCGTGCGTGCATGCGTGCGTCTATCTATCTATCTATCTATCTATCTATCTATCTATCTATCTATCTATCTATCTATCTATCTATCTATCTGTGATCCATGGTATAGCAGACAGTTATGATTTGTTAATTTTTTTTGCAAGCTGTATTTATTTTATGTGTACTCCACACCTTCAGAAATGGAGGATCAGCTGTCAAAATGGACTGTTTCTGTCCAAAGAGAGTCACTTGACTTGTTCCTTTTTAACCTTGACTTTCTTCATTTTTTAGTGACTTCTGTGTATGCATCTCCATATGGTGATAAAGGAGAGCTGTGTTGCGCCATGACACGCAAGCTTAAATTCCAGGCCCCTTAACTGAAGTCTCTTCAGAGATGTGTGAGCAGTGCAAGAATCCTGAAAGGCTGTCAGGCGAGGGTGCTGGTTTGAAATGTGCCTGGAATCTCTAACCAAGCTCTTCTCCTTGAAGTACTGCAACATTCTCCTTCCTTACACACTAGTAGTGATTTTCTCTGTTGTTGACATTTTTCTTTTCCGGAGGGTTAGGTTGGATATACAGGAAAACCTAGGTGAAATAAGCTTAAATAAGGCTAAAAAAAATCAGTCTGAGACCTCCTGCAGGGAGGTGAATTTTTTTGAGACGACATTTGTTTTTCTGTGAGTCCCATTTATATCCTGGGCAAGGCGATGCTGTTGAGAGACACTCAAGAGTAGGTGATGCTGCCAGATTTTTTGATGTCTCAACTTAACAATAGATGTGTGGCAAAACAGAACTAATTAAGCTGCCCTTTTAAGTAATAATAATAATAATAATAACAATAGTGCCATGAAACAGTGTGTTTTCAATGTTATCCTGTTGTTTTTGCTTGCTATCTCGTAGCAAGCTTTTTAATATTTGCATTATCCGAGGTCTTAAAAAAATGACACATGCCAACATTCATAGCCATTCCTGATGTCTCCACACTTCCCTAGCCTTTTTATTTCAACAGCATTTCACTGGGGCTGCATTAGAGGCCATTTGAATATTTCATTTCCTATTAATTATGCACTGTGACTCTCAGTGTCATTATAAAAAAGAGCCTAATGTAACAAAGGATGAAAAGAACCATCAAGCAGTGTGACCAAAAGAAAATATTCCAAAGCTTGTCACGTATGACCGGCTTAACATCTCT